>NQII01000731.1:720041-801757 GCA_002778355.1 Clitarchus hookeri
ATATATATATATATATATATATATATATAGATAACATTCCAGGTATAGTGTACAGGCTGGTTGCAACGCTGCAGACAGTTGAAAATAGAGTGCTTTAGACAGTGGGGATATATATATATATATATATATATAGATAACATTCCAGGTATAGTGTACAGGCTGGTTGCAACGCTGCAGACAGTTGAAAATAGAGTGCTTTAGACAGTGGGAATATATATATATATATATATATAATTTAAAGAACAGCACTACAGTGTGATACCAACACAGTGCGAGGGTGGGAGAAGAGATAGAAGGGGTCACATGCATGCCAATCAGCTGTATGGTGGATAAAACACACAAACATATATGACAAAAGTAAATAAAATAATAAAATTAGGAACAATTGGAATTGACAAAAGAAGTTTTGTGGTGGAAACCACCACACAGTAAAGTAGTGTGACAAGACGACAGAGAATTCAACAGTAGCTGTACAAAAAGATCGTAAACCAAACAGAGTGCCAAGGTGGTGATGAACATCTCGTTAGGACATCGGGGGATGGAACCAAGAGATATATGTAGTCACAGACATGACAATATATATCACTAGCAGGAATATATCGTGTGGATAGAGTTGTAGTCACATAAGTGACAATATATGTATATATATTCTGTACCATATAAGAAGACCACTTTTTGACAGCTCGGCGAAAGTAGCGCTACTGTTTATATCTGACTACGTATCCGTCTGCCATCGGCTGGTCCGTCAAGTCGGGGCTGTATTTTTTATCAACACGCTATCAGCTAATCCACTTCTCATTGTACTCTAATGCTAAACCAATTTTAAAATATTTTAAGGCTGACATCTGTCCAAAAAATTAAGTTTGTTTAAAAGTAAGTATATAAAATGTTGCAAATAATTAAATATTTGCTAACTCTTTTTTTACTTGTCCGAGATAGTGAATTTGGGTTAACATTTGCGAGACGGTCTGTTGTATCTAATATCACACTTTGGACATTATAGCTAATATATTCGAGTTGGAAATATGTGACGTGGAATAACGTCAGAATTGCTTAAAAACTATTCATGCGTGTCTCACTTTCTACGGAGACAAGGAGATGGGTTTCGAGAAAACAATATGGCGTACAATTTACGTAGACGAACGATTACCGGCCGAATATAAATTACTTGTAGTCAAAATCGTTGTACATGAAATATATGTTACTTTAAAAATTATAGAGAGCTCGGGAGAAAATAAAACAATTTGTATATGTGCGTAAATACGTTATTATTAACAACAAAACTATAATATGTTTCTGGGTGTAGTTCGGGATATGAATAACAGATAGGGTGGAAGGGCGTGTTTTAAAAGATGGCTCGCAATATGGCGAGCCTGTCCCTCACAAGATAGCAGCACATGGTTGGAGAGTCTGGAAACTTGAAAAAGGTTTCGATTTTTTCCTTATATTTGGATATGGATCGTTTTATTGTGCATCTCATTTTGAACACCTATACATTACTATTTTATAACGAAGTTTCGTTTCTAAAACTAAAAACTGCTGTGTTATGACTACATAAAATTAAATGTATTTATTAATCTATGAACTCTTTCTTATTCGCGTATTTTCTGCTTGTCTGATGTGCGTCAGCACTGCTCTCACAATTGCCAAAGTAATATTAATTTCTGTTCGTTTGTGCATCAGCTGATACAGGATTTTGTTAATGGCATGTTGTTTGTTTGTTGCTACTCACTGACTGTCAGAATGTGGCTTTCTTATATGAAATGAACCGTAGCAGTAGCATGAGCTAATCAATAATGGACGATTTACAAATGATCGTCAAGCTGAAGGTATTGACAAAAGTACACTTAAATACGTACAAAAATTTGCATGTTATACAGCATGTTGTGAAAAACATAAATGTTGGCATACCTGGCAAGACAACTACTACTTGCATGTGCTCCAGTATAACTCCGAGAAAAAGAAAAAAATGTACAGGACGTGCTGGCAACATGCCTGGCAAGTAAGATCAGCGCTTGCTTGCGCTCCGGCGTGTTACCACCCAGTATACCTGGCAAGGAGAAGACTGCAACTCTTGCAAGGGCTACAGTACACTGAATCATACTGTGCATGGGCCAATAAATAGTATACCTGGCAAGCTATCTGGTCTTGCACGTGCTCCAGTATACTGCAGGAAAGAAAACAACTGATAATATACCTGTCAATGTTAGGAATGTATCTCTTGAATGAGCTATAGTAAAGTATCAGTCAACACACCTGACAACCCTGCAACACAGTCGCATGCGCTACAGCATGCTTGTCGAGAAATATGGCTACCAAAACCCTCTCAATATACCTGACAAGCGGAATACGAAGACACCTGTAAGTGCTCCAGTGGATGCTGGGAGAAATAACACTCTCTCCGAGACGACATACATAACTATGTAGGCCTGACCCAGAGCTTTTTTTGTTTTTAGGGCTGATAACCATAAGGGACGGGATGAATAGCATCATCCAGGACTTTTCGACTGTCGTCTATCCACGAAAGCGCTAATTTGTTCGCGCGCTCGGTGTAAACTTCGTGGTGGCACAAGCTAATACTACCGACCTGTACTCTCATGCTGCACTTGGCCAAAAGGATGCCCCGATAATCGTCTAACGTTAACGTGTTTTCAACTACGCAGCTCTGCGTCCCCTTCGCGCATTTCACCACCGTATTCTGGCAACAGTACGCATACATCTTCGCCCGCAACCCGACAAACTCAACCATATCTTTACCCGCGCACTCATCCTTAAACTTCCCAATCACCTTGGCATTGACTGGAGAATAGCAGGGATGAGTGGGAGGGTAGCCACTGGTGTCGAACTCCGACATGAGCGATGGATCAGAGGCGAGATCACTGTAAAAGTCAGCGCAGTCGAGCTCCATTATATATGAATCTGTGTCCATGTAGGAGAGACCAACACTGCTCCCATACCGCGCTCGCATGACAATGTAGTAAAATCTATGCATGAGTGTTTTTGACAGGTCGAGTACGGCAAATCCAGCTTATATGGGCTTGTCAAATTTATGCTCTCTTGGCATAATTTGACTAGGGACAACGATTCACCATATATCGTTCTGCATTTAAATGCAGGTTTAGCAATTAATTTCTTCTCCCGAACGTCTCTACACACAAGTTCCATATGCTGTCGTTTACATTTATTTCCTATAAGTTTGCAGTATGTTGTGTTATTCATTAATTAAAAAAAGTATTTCTCGTAGGCGTTCGTGACTGCCAGGCGCTTCGTCGTAGTCATGTCTATATATGGCTTTAGCTACGCCTTCTGCTGGAATTGAAGGACACTGTGAACAGCCTGCAGCCGCTACCCATGATCCAATGTTTGCTTCAGAGAACGGTAATGTACGATATAATGAAGTTTGATCTCCAGGGTTGTCATGAGTTTAGCGAGTTTGAACCCCGGAGGACGCTCGTTCACTGGCATGAATGGAAGATCCATGTGATCTTCGTGTGGAGCGGTAGGGTAGTCGACATCTACCTCCAGTATGTAGCCGACATCTCCGTCGTCCGGCATGCTCATCACATCGATATTCGTGCCGGTCCATTCGAAACCGCCGTATGGGAGCGGCAAAGACATCGCCCAGCCGTATAAATTATTGGCATCTAAGTACTGGAGGTTGGTTAATGGCTTACTGGCATCGGATCAACATGTTTATCTCAATTCAAACAAAACACTTTTTTTTTTTAACAAACTAAATTTATCCATTCTCCACCATTCTAAAAGTGGTCTTTTTGGAACATCAGCGCACATTGCGGCAGAAGTTTTCCCTATGCCCATCTTTACCATAAGGAGTGTCGTTTATTTTGCGTCACCTGAATAAATAGCTTTATTTTGACTTAATTGGAAAGAGAGGAAGGGACAAATAGCCTAAGTTACTTGGCACGCCACAAGGTGGCGCCACAAGGAAACAAAATATATTAGAGAGTAACTTCTTGTCGTGCCGGAATACTTAACACCAAAAAAANAGGCGCTTCGTCGTAGTCATGTCTATATATGGCTTTAGCCACGCCTTCTGCTGGAATTGAAGGACACTGTGAACAGCCTGCAGCCGCTACCCATGATCCAATGTTTGCTTCAGAAAACGGTAATGTACGATATAATGAAGTTTGATCTCCAGGGTTGTCATGAGTTTAGCGAGTTTGAACCCCGGAGGACGCTCGTTCACTGGCATGAATGGAAGATCCATGTGATCTTCGTGAAGAGCGGTAGGGTACTCTACATCGACCTCCAGTATGTAGCCCACATCTCCGTCGTGCAGGTACACTCATGACATCGATATTCGTGCAGGTCCATTCCAAACCGCCGTATGGGAGCGGCAGAGACATCGCCCACCCATATAAATTATTGGCATCTACATACTGGAGGTAGGTGGATGGCTTGCTGGCATTGTACATGGCTGGTATATTCCTATTGTTGGCCACCATCTGCCTCTTAATACACTGTGCCACCCCCTCTGGATACCAGCTTCAATAAACAGGTGGATGTCGTAGTCGGTAAGCAACTCTAATTCCACCTACATCTTGCACAACATTGCGTCAAACAAGAATCTGGGCACGCTAACATAGCACACACAGTCGAGACTGTATGTGCGTAGACAGAGCTCCCAAAATTCTCGAAGACGTCACACAGAATCAACACGTCCGTCTTCAAGTAAAGCTCCGAATAGTCTCGGAGGGTGTGGCAGCCGAACATGTCCCAGACGGTTTGTGCTTGCTGGTAGTCTTCCTCACTGACGTTCCCCCCAGTAAGCATATTATAGAATGACTCTATAGAAGGTAACCGCGGCTCGGCGGGCCTCTCCCACGAGCTGACATAATCGCAGGGGAAGACGCCTTTCCAGGTTACCAGCTCTAGCTTGCGCTCCACCATGAAGAAACGAGGTCTTTTGTTTAATTCGCTGGGTGGCAGATTCTGCGCGATCATTGCCAGGCTGGCAGACATGAATCTAAAGTGTCGATAAATTGAATGGTGATTTTGTCTCCCAAATGTTTACCGAAGGTGATGAGTTTTTCCATGGTATGCGGAATAATAAATATGTCCTGGGAATCGTAGTCAAGCTGCTTAATAATGAAATTGGTATCATACATATAGTTATGGAAGAGTCTCTGGGGGCGGCAACGAAGCTTGTTGCAGTTATTAAATGATGCCCCGATGAAACTGCCAGTAAAATGATCATGGTCATGCACCTTTCGTTTGTCGTAGGTGAACATGCAAGAACAGTGGCAGGAGGTAGTGGCTACAGCATAGCCAGCCCGTTCCTCATGTGTTAGTGCTCGCGTAGGTTCAGACTGACTATATATGCCTTTAACCAGGAAACTTCTCCTAATCACCTCTTCCATGAAGCATTTCGACGCACCTTCTTCCATGTAAACAGTTACACCCTGGGGTAGGCTGATCGTCTTGGAGGCTGGAATAATTGAATTGTCTACTTGAATGTATATGCCATAATAATAGGGCTAGTGTTTTTGGTACCTTTATGTGTAGAATGCGTCCAGATTCGGCTGACATGTTTTTACAGGCACCAGTATTGCCTCGAAGTCTGCATATACTACGATAGGTATCTTATGGCCATTTTGGTAATTCTGGAACTTGAGCACAGGCAGCTTGCCGTCCACGGCTGGCTGCAGTATGTCTGCGCGAACAGCAGTGTGGTCAGTACAATACCTCCTGTGCTCGGCCATAGTTTCGGCACCCATTAGCCCTGTCATGTATGGTTGATTATCATATGTCTTGAAACAACGTTTACAGACATCAACATGATCAGCATGTGTTGTCACCTGGGAGCGTACCAGTTGTGATAAATTCTTTATATAACAGTAGTGTGAGCTCTGGTCCCCCGCAGTTGTGAGCAGCAGTAAATCAAAGTGCTGGGCCAGTTCTTCACCTGTCACTCATATCGGCACTACTTTCATATTCTAGTTGAGTGCATAAATATTTACGCTGAACCTCGGATTAGCTCTCTCAAACCTAGCTATTTTTTGTAGAGGGGTGGGGGTGGGGAAATCTATGGTTGAAAAATCGAAGCACGTCTCCAGCCTAGTGTATTGGTGGTTGATGCGCTGTGGATGTCCCCCCTCTACAAAGCATGCCAGTATAGCCCATTTAAAGCACAGCAGGTGAGCGTTGTGCATATTGATAATCGCCCTTTTCTCCGCTAAACCTGCAGGCAAGGAGATATACGACGAGACTCTTAGGGGATCGATCTTATTTATGCGTAACTGGACCCATTTTACGGCAGTGAGGGTCCAGCTGCTGCCCTTCCCCATATAGTCCGTCTCCTCCTGACAGATCTTGGCAATGGTGGCCGACACGGCCTCCTCTATGTCGGCCACATAAAATACAGGCACATTCTTCGTCTTAAATGCACGACGATCTACCTCATCGTCGTGTAGCTCCGGTTTGCCATATACACGTTCGAGAAATTTATTTAATTTTACCGCCCCCTGGTTCTCGACTTTCTGCTCGAGTTGGCCAATTATATTTGTATTCATACGCTCGAGGTAGCCGCAAATGTCTACGGACACCCTTGAGGTATTCTCCGCGACATATGTTATTATAACACAATTGAACGCGCTTTCCACATCCACGAACCTATGCGAGTTACTCTCGCCAGCCCCAGTGGCAGTGAAGTCTCGACGAGAGCTACCATCGCTCGCAAGAGCCGGAATGGCATGGGAAGGCCCGGGCTGCTGGCTTGCCACTCGTGCATGCTTCGCCGGCCAGGAGGTGGGTTTAGCCAGAGCACTTTGCACAATGCGCACAAAGTCGATCGGGTCTGGTAAACTGCCGGCCGCAGGTCCCACATTGTAACGGTAGAACTGTGGGATTCGCCCAATATGTGCATTCATGGCGACGGGCATTGCAAGGATGCCGGAAGCCCTCATTGCAGAATGTGCAGTTGTGCAAGGCTGCCTGTCTGTTCACTCCTGTACAAATTGCGCTATGTCCTACGAGATGTTCGGCATATGCCAAGGAGCGTCCGCA
Organism: Clitarchus hookeri; assembly: GCA_002778355.1. NCBI lineage: Eukaryota > Metazoa > Arthropoda > Insecta > Phasmatodea > Phasmatidae > Clitarchus > Clitarchus hookeri. Next base: position 727,068 of record NQII01000731.1, read on the forward strand.
CCGCTCGCACAAATATTGGGCAGGCTGCCGAAATGGTTTGAGGACACAATTGCGCTCGTGGCGTAATCCATTCCGGCAATCCGTAAACACCCGGTCACAAAAACCACACTGCAGTGCGGGCCTACATATATAAGGAGGAGGAGGAGGAGGAGGAGGAGTAGTTAACGCAGCAGAGGATGTACACAACACTGGTGATGATGAACTTGTAGTTTCCATCTCTTGAAATCATATTGAAATGTTTATAAATGTCTGGTGGTGGTGGTGGTGGCGGTGGTGCAAGATGCCGGAAGATATCCTATGAAACAAACCCCACCCCGTTTCTAGGTTAGTTTGCAGAAACGTGTGTATGTGTATAAATGACAAACACTGCATAGAAGGGGGAAAAACATGCAAGTGCCATTAAACACAACAGCACAGCCAGTACTCGTATATAACACTCTAGATAAATTACAAATAAAAAACTGTGTGTTTATATATATAAATATAGAGCAGGGAAAAAAACATACAAGTGGTAAATTTTGGCAAATTTTAGCACTGGCTGCATATATGGCCACCGTCGAAGCAGAATGCAATTGCATGAAGTTTGTCATTTCCTTACCAAGCGTCGGTGTCCCGGTGTCCGTCTCATGACGCTCGCATTAAAACAACTATATCTAGCTACTTAGAGCACAGAGCCAACGCCAGCTTACCTTGAAACAGTTCACCACACAGCACTTAACATCAACCCAATCGTCTGCCACTCACGCAGAGTCCCACTTTCCCACAACCCAGCCGACCAGTCTCACTCTCAACTCTCCCGACGCTCGTAGACTCCACTCGCTGGCCATTGCTTCGTCGTCGTTTATTCTGATGGTACCGCACACCTAGACGCTAATGGCCGTCCACGACTCCGGACTACCGATTCACAGGAGGGACACCGTGGCATATAGAGCTTAGCTGACCACGCCCAGTACGTTCTTCGCCCCACAAATTTCGCTGAGGGAGAAGGGGGGCGATGACTAAAAAATCTGCGCAACTACTACCCAAGTAATTCTATCTTACAAGGTCAGAAAATGTATCAGTTACGGTAGCCTTATCTTGGCATGCGTTTGTATTCTGCAGCGATCTTTTTGTAGCCCTGCCTTCTCTTCTCCTGCTACCGGTGATATCGACGCGCGCCTGATGGGGAAAACGGGAAAAGGCAAGTGGCCACATGTAACAACATTTCAAAGTTTATAAATCTACATTATTAAAGCTAAAGAAAATTTCACAAGTCCAGTTTTTCCTCTTTCTATTCTTCGTGCCTCTCTCGACTGCGATCCTCAGCGATACGCCTGTTGAGCAGTTGCGCGGACCCATCAATTCAAGCACTCTAGTTCAAGTAAGCTTGAGTTGTGAAAGAAGAAATGCAACAGTTCCATCGTCCAACTTAACTAATTAGAATGTTGTTAACTGAATCATTATAGTCATTCCTTACTTTTTAGTTGCTCAAGTTACTGTAGTGTTAATGTTGCAAGGCAAGTCTTAGAAATAAAACATTCCACCTGTTTATAAGACGCCCGTGCCTAGTGATTCAGTGTCTCAAGTTTAGATGTTACCAGAGTTAATAAATAATTTTTTTTCTGAACGGTAGTAGTTTACTTAAATAGTCCCGTACAGACGCCAACAAATTGCATAATCGCTGAGAGTACTCCTCTCGCAAGGATATGGTTTGTCTATTATTACAAGTGATTAATATGTGTTGAAAGTGTTTTTTAGCTGCCTCTAAATACGCCGCAGTACTGCCAGCAAACGCCGCCTAGACGGGCGTCTCGCTCAATATCGCCGCCCAGAAAGACGAGTAATAGAAATGGGATAAATTAATTGGGTGTAAATTTATTCCGCTTTAACACTTTAACGATGTAAATGTATATTTATATATACATACATATGGGAATGTGTGGCGTCTCGGTCAAATGACGCTACGTCACTGCCAAAAATAACCGATTGACTCTCTTCAGAGTCTCTGGAAGGCCACATCAGGTAATAAATCGATGGAAAACTAACGGTTGCTTGAGAAATGCCGTAGGCACTTTGACGTAAACAATTCTGTGGAAGCTGCGACGTTGTAAGAATTTTTCTGCTCTTTTCGAAACGACCTCTGTGCTTTGACAACATGGCTCAAGGTTCATCCACCAATCAGAGCTCAGAGACGAATCTGCCGTACATCAGCTGAACCAACAAGGAACTGTGCACATTTCAGCGGAGTCAATCAGATGCAAGACCCGGCCCATGGAAACACGTTGCCTTTCGACGGCTGTGTACGTTTACACCAAGAACATGTAATTTCTATTTTATCTACTTGTCTATTATTTGTACTCAGTCCACGTGCTCGATAACGGGCGGCCATGTCTGGGGCTCTGCCGTTGGCCATCGCCGGAGACGGTCATTCTTCGCGAAGATTTAATTCATCCCAGTATCTCAGCTATATCCTCTAATTTATCTTTGTTGTTGGCAGTTGTATGTTTTGAACACTCTGTCCTTGTTGGAAAAAAAATGTCCCTACTCTTATATTGCATATTTTAACGTAATCACTGACAGCGAATAAAGAAAAATTAGTTCCATCATTGAAAGTATTGTCAGAATTAACGCCCCCTGAACTGAATTGCGTCTTTTATAAACAGAGGAGTGAGAACTGACTGCATGGATACGTACTCATGTTTTCAGATATATCGGAAACCACACTTGATCAAAGCATCCATTAACACCGTCACTATATGGATTTTTAATTGTGGGATGAAGCCAAAAAGTTACTTGAAATTGGAAATTAAGCGAGGCTTTCGAACGAGCTCAGTAACAGGGGATCGGTCTACGGAAACTATTTTTGAAATTGTTCTATGCAAGTGAGATTTATCCACGGAGTATATTTGTTTCTCGTCTGCATAAAATTATTTCATTGAAAATTAACTATGGAATCGGATACGTAACAATAAGTTACTGATATGGTGCAATTCATTTTTAAATAAATTATTAAAAACTGATTTGGTAGGTAAGATTTGGCGTCTCTTTGACATGAATAGCATTATAAATTAAACCAGACACTGATGCAACAGTACTGAGACAATTTCGAATACACATGTGCCTTACCCGCTACTTGAACACGAAAAACCTCATAAAATAGTATAGTTTGCAATCAACTGCATTACAGAGGTTGGATTCCGAGCATAAAATTCGGATTATAATCAGTGTTGTAACACATGACGTAAGGTGGCGACACTGGCACACTGGCAACAACAATATAGGCCTACAACAGAGCAACAATGCCAGGCCCCAATGTGCGATGTGGCAGAACGACAAAATAATGATAGACTGGGGGAGAAAGGGGTTCGTGTACCTCTGTGTATAGGAGGATGACGTTGCGACAGCTGTTGTATGCGTAACGAGTTTACTGGGGGGAGTGTCAACCATAACCGCGCAGTTACGACTGTCTTATATGAGTACCATGCTTATTTAGTAAGTCAAAAACATCGTGGAAACTGTAAACTACATTCACTGTAGTGACGCTTGCAGGCAATCTTACGAATAACTATGCCCGGCCCCGTCCAGACTTTAAGTAGGGATGCACACACTTGGTCTTACCAATCTGAAGTTACGTATACCATTTGGACACCTAGCAACACTTCATTCTGGTGGCAAATTACTTGTGAACAGAACAAGTGCATACACAAATAGGACCACTAGGAGAAAACGTGCTGCGGCTACAGAATTACAACACTGGGCGACTGCATTAAAAATTATCTGCAATTTTAATTGTGCTCAGAATTATTTTACTTTAACCAGAAAAACAAAATACTCCATCAAGATGGCATTGCATATTAGCAGATTATCTGTGACTTCAAAAGTATTACAAATTTAATTTAAATACAATTCGGCTTTTGAAACACTAGGGTCCTCGTGATGGCTAAAGAAAATATTACTTTTAAAAGAATAAAAGTCACTCCAAAAATGTTTATTATTTCTTCCAAAAATATTTACTTTAAGTAAGACTTTTGCAATAGTTAGCGGCAGAGCAAGGATTCAGTTCAGGTTTTCCGTCGTAAATGTCGGATAAAGTCGTGTACGAAAGCCGACATGGCGGCGTGAAAATTGTTATAAAAGGTTTATTCAAGATATTGATGTGAAAAACTTTATTTGGAATTCCTGAACTGAAATTTGTAGTCAAAAGTAGAGTTTGAAGATCTTGAAAGTTCCCGATGATCAGGTACGCCGACGGGGCATCTCTCCGGATGCACAGCAGTCCTCGGCGACGTCTTCCCTGTATGTAAGCACACGGCTTACGGTGCTAGCATACAGTTCAATGCCACCATAACAGATGTATCACGAGTTCTTGCTAACCTCTCTGAAAGCTATGCGGAGGGAGGCAATACAGGCCTACTTGTTGATTAAAACACCTCGCGTATTCGTCTTTATTATACGTCCTGCAAGTTCAGGGGTGCGAACTCGGATTCCTCTAAGAAACATCTAAAGTTAATGCGTAGTGCACGGCCCACCTGGGCTGGCTGTCTGACGTCACGTTACAAGATGCCCATCATCCTTCTTGAAAACTTATCTTAATAACGTTCTTTAATAACTCACCATTCACTAGGGTTACAATTCAAATGCATTATTACTGTCAGTTGAAACTGCCGCTAACGATAAAAAATGCATTAAGTCATCTGCCCATATAAGTAAATGTACATAATGTAGAAGCAGAAAGACATAAATATGCAGCCAATTAAAAATACCGTTTGCAAAACAAAGTAAATATTATGGACTCTGTTCCAAACAAAAATAAAATAAATCGTGTTGAACATAGTATTGAGCATGTTTAACGTAAACATAATTTGTTAATAGTTATGCATTATTATAGTTCAAGAAGCGTGTGTTACTGTATAATGTTTCAAAGTATAGGGTTTACTAACCTATAATATTTATAGTGCCTGTCATTGTGAAAATGTGTGTCTGACCCACTTAAATCGTGAAAGTTTACATGGCCTTCTGTAGCATTTATAGTGAGCAGAAATTTACGAGAATTAGGTGAATTGTTCCATAATATGGCAAAATATTATATTTTTTAACTGGACCTATTGCAAATGGATTGGACAAATTGTATCTCTGCGTGCATAATTGATGATTCTAATTAATACTGTTCGTGTACAAAATTTTGTTGAATTTTGTTGAAATGTTTAGTATAAACAAAATTGATTACATAAATTTGCACCATTAAAAAATAACTGCCGCACCACAAACATGTCAGTTTACATACCGTGATGTAGCACAACTTGCATGTAGCAATTGGTGGGAATCAGTTTATTGATCCTCGAGATATGGCATACAACATCCATAATATTCATGTGACGATCTTCATAACTGGAGGAGAGAAAAGTAACGTATTAGCACATTCCATGATTGTATACTCCCAGCCTACAAAGTAAAGTAAAAATAGATTTCATAATTTTGTAGATACAGCACACAAAACTAAAATGATTTTAAAGCCGCCATTCTGAAATAAAGTTTGTCATACTTAAAAAATACATTTATTAATATGGCCTACCGCAGTTAAACTTTTCGCAATATTTGTTAAGAATTGGTTGATTATTTCCCGAGATATAAGATATAAAACTTAATTTTTATTAGTGGGGCCATCTTACAAAATGGCAGAGAAATGAGGCTCTGCATAGATCAATTTAATGGTTGTGGGTACGGCCATCATATAATGTTACGATGGAATTTGTTTCGTTAAGAAAATATACTGGCTTTAAATATTTACAAATCCACCATATATAAAACATACCAGTTTTCACCACCTGCAGCAGTACTATTCGTTTCCCGATATACGACAGAGAAGCTTTATTTATACGTGTAGCGCTATCTTACAGAATGCTGGACAAAAGATTCTATGGGTAGATGTTCTTGATAATTGTAATATCTACTGCCAGCATACAAAGTTAAGTTGGAATAGATTTCATTGTCTCGACAACATAACATTCTAAGCTAAAATCGCTATATTGCCACCATTTTGAGAATAAGTGTCTGACAAGCTTAGAACATACCACATAACATAATCTACCTCTTTACTACTTGTTTGCCAAATTTAATAGGAATTGGCAGATTTTTTTCCCGAGATACAACATGATAATTAATTGTATTTATTTTCATGTCACTATCTTACAGAATGGCGGACAAAATATGCTACATGTCGATAAAATTGACACTTGTAATGGCTACTACCAACATAAAAAAATAAGTTGGAAATTATATCATGTTTTTGATAATAAAGCATCTAAATCAAAAATAGTTATATGTCCGCCATTTTAAAAATAAGTGTCTTACGTACAAAAACATGCAAATTTACACCATCTTCCACAGTACCATTTGCTTGTCAAATTTGATAGAATCGGTCAATTATTTTCCGAGATATGGCATATATTGTAATTTTTCAAGTGGTGCTATCTTACAAAATGGCTCAAGAAATATGCTCTATGTATATACAGTTGAATGTTGTAATATATACTGCCAGCATACAAAGTTAATTTCGAATTAATTACATGGTTTCGAAGATAAAGGATTCTAAGCAAAAATGGCTATACGGCCGCAATTTCAAAATTAAGTGTATCTCATGCTCAAAACATATCATTTAACATCATCTGCGTCAGTTATACATGTTTTTCCAAATTTGGTAGAAACCCGTTAATTGGTTATCGAGATATTACATAGTAACGTTATTTATATGGAGCTATCTTACAAAATGGCCAACGAAAGTGGTTATGTGTTGGTATGTATGATTCTTGTTACAGATACTTTCAGAGTACAAAATTTGGTTGAAATCTGTTAAATGCTATGGTTGATATATCAAATAAACCTAAAATATTTCTATGGCAGCCATTTAGAAAATAGGTACCTAATATAGTTGAATCACTTTCGTTTACTTGGCCTATCATAGTATTACTTAGTGTTAAATTGGGAGAGAATAAGTGTAATAGTTTACAAGATATAATGTAATATATTATTGTTTTCATTTTGCTCTATCTTCCAAAATAACAGACCAACATCAATATACATCTCAAAATGTAATGCTTTCCTGATTAACTGCCAGCTTAAAAAAATGGATTAAATCGGTTGAAACGTTCCCGAGATAAGGCATATCATCCCAAATTGTAAAATAGCCGCCATTTTTAATGTTAGTGTCCGGCGTGGCCAAAAACTTTAATAGTCAGGAGTCCTTTCCAAGTATTATTATATGTGTACCGATTTTGGTGAAATTCGGTTGACGCTTTCAAAACTTAAAAAAAAAAAAGGGTGAGTGGGAGTTGACACACGTATATAAACACATACACACTGACACATTGACCGGAGAGTGATCTCGTAAGCCTTTCTGTCCTTCGGAAAGTTGGCTAAAAATATCCATGACAACTCAACTCTAGAAACGAATTTGGTTAAATTTCATGATTAAGAATTTTAAAAAGTGCGTTTTATATTCCTTGAATTTATCTGAAAGTTACGTGAAAAAAAAAACCTGTTCTTCTGCGAAGACCCCCAAAAAATATTTCTGATAATTTTCTATGAGTAAAGAACATTTAGTAATTATTGTTACGTGTATTGAATACCTGACACATTCCTTGATGATTATAGTAACATTTAGCGAAACATACTGAGTCGACATTTGTTGCAGTCTTTTGACTGCAAGGCGTTCTTGGGAGCACCCAGATATAAACCAGTAATTCTGACACTCCCACAATTCTCATACATCGACTACAGTGTTAATCCTTTCGAAATAATCGCCTAACACCTCTTTACTTATGACATACATGAAAGTCTTTAATTAAATTTTAAACAATACCCTGCTTTTAAAGTAATTAAGTGTGATATATTTGAGGGGGAAATGGTCGGCGCTACCAACTGAAGACGTTTGTGTTTTCATCGTACTCTAATATCTATCTCTCAGCTGTATTTAGTTAATTAGCCACTACTGAATCGTTCCCAAAAATAATAATTTCCAAAATTCGGACTTACTAATTAAAACTTGACTACGGACTGTTTTAATAATATGAATAACTTTTTTATTTTAGTTGCGTGATAAAATTGAAAAAAAAAATCATAGAAAGAATTTTAACAACTTTTAATAACGAGGCCAAAATTCAAGTTTCATTAATTTATCTCGGGTTCAAATTTCTCTTTTAATACTTTGATCTGTCCGTTAAGGACCTATGTATTGATTACATGGTAGGTATGATACATACACTCATTTACAAACATACTTATCACCCTGAAGTTGCCATTTGATAGGCACGCAATGGGTGCAGGCACAGGAAATGGTAATATAGAAATATTGTACCACACTAAGCATGTACTGCACGGGACCAACACTTGCAACATGCACTTAGTATGCTTCCGGACCACCGCTGGCGCGGGGACAGACAGTGATACGGTCAGGCATAGAGACATCGGATATTCCTCTGAGGAAGATCCTACTACAGCTGGCGCAACTGACCCTACAAATACACCGAAGTTGCCGTCCAATGGTCCCAAACGTTCTAGATGGATGAGAGGACAGGAGACCTTGCTGGCCAAGGAAGCATGTCGACATCATGAATGCAGGTCAGTGCTATGTGAGGCCAGTCATTATCCTGCTGGGAAATGGGGTTGTCAAGCTTCGTTAGGCAGGGGAGCGCACATGTTCGCGGAATTTCCTGGACATATCGCCGCGCCGTAGGGTTTCCTTTAATCCTTACCAGTGGGGTGTGGGAATCGTAGGAAATGGCACCCCACACCACGACACCTCTCGTTGGGACGGTGTGCCATTATACAATGAGGCGTGGATCACGGCGCTGGCCAGTACGTCTCCAGACTCTAATTCGGCGGTCGTCTGTATCCAGACAGAACCGTGATACGTCGCTGAACACCGCTCGTCGTCAATCTGCAAGCTGCCAAGATGCCCGTTCCCAGCAGAGGGACACACGTTCTCGATGATGCTCAGGTTGAAGAGTAGACGATGGAAGTGCAGCCGCGATGACACATACCGCTCTGATAGCCACTTGTATATGGTACTGGTGGACACAGGCGTATCCGTGGCTGCCGTGACATGAACCTAGGTGGTGGGCAGTGACGCCCGTGGAGTGCCTACAGCCTGTCGCACGATGAAATTGTCCTCCATGCAGGTGGTCCACCGGCGTATATNGTTCTCGATGATGCTCAGGTTGAAGAGTAGACGATGTAAGTGCAGCCGCGATGACACATACCGCTCTGATAGCCACTTGTATATGGTACTGGTGGACACAGGCGTATCCGTGGCTGCCGTGACATGAACCTAGGTGGTGGACAGTGACGCCCGTGGAGTGCCTACAGCCTGTCGCACGATGAAATTGTCCTCCATGCAGGTGGTCCACCGGCGTATATCCGAGCTTTCTCGAAGGTGCATGTACCCTCCTGTTTCCATTGCGTCCAACCCCGACTCACAGTGTAGGCAGAATGGTTCAAGTGTTTAACAATGCTCCGAAACGTTTAATCTCTCTCTCTCAAACTCATCCAGCAGGCAAAGGCTTGTAGAATGCGCCGTCAGACATGCTACATGTTCACTGAACATGGCTCTGTCTCACACTGCTACTAAGGCCTTATTCGTTGTTCTGCGTCTATGAATTATGCAAGGACATATATGCCCCTAGTGACACATCCGTGCAAGGTAATGGCATTGAACGCAAATGGGAAACATATCGTACTATAACAATACTTTCAGGCAACCTATGTTCTACCACGCGATTATTTCATGGTTGTTATTTTTTATTTTATTTTTGTAAATCAATGTTGATGACTTTCGGCTCAAGAAATCAGATACCAAGATAGGCGTTTCATCGCACCTATAGCTGTCATGGACTCTTCACCAAGTTGTAATGAAGCCCTACGCAGAAACTCAGTTGTTTTTATCCAAAATTAAAGTCGGCGCGTGTGAGAAAATTGTGACGCAACGTCACCCACGTTGATTTTAATTTTGGCAAAATTCTAACACTTTACCCACGCATTGCATTATGGAACTCGCAAATACTTACTGAACGATAAAATAGTTTGAACTAACTGTCACTGAGTTCCAAGTACAAAAGTCTGCTTTCTGAACCACTGAGAATATTAAATAAATTACCTATAAAATTTAAATTCAGAAATTGATAGTAATTTTTTCTCAAACCCAATCGAACATATCCATGCTCACACACTTAATTCTGAAGTAAAGCAGTGAATATTTCTCCAAATCAGTGAAAGTTAATTGCAGACTAGTGAAGACAGATCTATTTTTATTGCATAACTATGGCTGTTACTAACAATTTAGAGATATATAATGGTTTCATAAGTAATACGAGTCACCCAGAGATCTTCAACTGAATTTCCAGTAAATAAAATCTCTCTGACTGAAACCACTCACTGATTCGGGTTCAGCGTGTTCCGCCGAGTAAATTCATGTCGCACGAGCTCTACATTTGTTTATCGATCTTCAGCGCCTCAGATGTTCTAAACACCCGGCTCGATGCTACCATGAGGGAAATGATGTAGAATATAGGCACCACACACGTACCATCTACGAAGATACCAGTTAGTATTTCCCAACATTGAACTGTCTGTTTTGCCAATACGATTGCAGAAACCCCGTGTTCTGAATTGTGGAATATACATCAATGTTTACATTAATATGCGATTTGAAATATTATAACACTTACTCCCAGCGAGATTTTTGCAACACGAAAAAAAAAAATGGTAATAAATAAAACATTAAAAAATACATGGGTCTGTTGGAAAATTTGATGTAATATGAAACAAACCTTACGATATAATTTACCTATTTTTGACAATAACATTGAAAACTACGGAAAAATCATGGTGACATGGCGCAGAAAACTAAAATCTGTGTAAGTTATCTTTAGTCAGCGAGAAATCTCTGCTGGCAGTGCTGACGCCAAAGAGCCCAGCAGGAAGAGTTATTTATTCGTACTTCGTCGCTTCGTGTATCTTCTGCAGGAGCTCCTTATTTATGGCGGGCTCCACCGCTGAAGATTCCGCTTATCCCAGCCAAGGCGGTCCAAGGATCTTCGCTCGACACGTGCGGCATAATACTTCACCCGCAGACCTCGCCCCGCCTAGCAGTGCTGCGTGGCCTCCGGAGAAGACAAGGGACAAACCTCCCGGAATACTGTGCACTGGCGAGTTACGCCAACTGAAGCCTTCTTTCTTAAGAGTGCGAGATACGCTTCTTAATGACAAACTAATTAAGGTGGTGATGTGATTGCCCAATATTGTGTTTATTTAAATCTATGTACGGTTAAGATATTATATTACAGTTTAAACCTTAATGTTACATACATAACTAATTTACAGAATTCTGTAAACCAAAATGGACTAAATTCATTCTGTATTTTTTCGTTTGAAAACTGAAATAGAATAAATAATGAGTTAATAATTATTATGGTTACAGATGCAATAAAAACAACACGGGGAAAATATCGTGGACTTAAAAATATCTGATACGATTCCTTATGCCCTGACAGGACGCGTATTAAAATACGTATCTGAAAAGTAGGATATGATGAAACAAAATAAATCGAAAATCGAAGACGGAAATAAAACTACGAACTTATAAAGCATACAATTTTTTGAAGGCCAATGCTGAAAAAATTATAAAAAGTAATCCTAGAAAACAGTATTATCCACCTTCGTGAACAAATATTTTACCTGATTGAAGCACTTTTTTTGACATTATACCATGCGCCGTAAACACATGTACAAATTTACAGCGTAGTAAATATCTCGACAGAAATATCTCACTGTGGCAAAAAACTTGTTTTCACAGTTGGCAAAACTGATACCTGGGATTGTTCTTTCTTCAATTTCCTGTACTGGTTGCCAAAAACTTGTAAATTTCAATTATTGCGTTTAGCTATATGCCCCGTGCCCTCTTGAAAACCTCCCGTATTTCTCAACGAAGTATTGCATTATATAAATAGGAATGCTTAACCACATAATGGTATTATTAAAATGCGTTTCTTTTTACTCTGTAGGCTCTCTGGTTCTTCTAAAGCCAGTTTCGCTTATATACCTTCTCCTCCAGGTATTCAACATTTCCTGAGCCTGTCCTTTTTGCTTTTAACTGAGCCCAAAGGTAAGAGTGTCGGTCGGGTTCTTTTAATGCTTTTTATAAATTTTTCTTTTTGTTTTTTTACTAAATATTTGATTTATCATTTAAACTAAGTTTTACTGGTTCGTAAGAAGTTGTATTCATTTTAATATGATCTCATTGCGGTGATTGATATTTTCATGGTGATTTTCATTTTTAATATTAGACCCACGGAATTCTGTCCGCATTGATGGTACATGCTTTTCATCGTCCTAAGATTAAACTTAATAGATTTCAAGTCCAACAAATTACATAAAGTTTGTAGACACGTATTCTAAATAATACAGACTTCGTCGAAGGCTTGATTTGGCAATCAAAATGCCGTCTTCCGTCTATTTTATATGTCGTATTATACCAAACGCTAATTATTAAGAGTGTCCCAAAATAAGAAGAGACTGCGAGATATGAAGCCAAGCAAGTGTTTGTTTATTTTTAATTTTAAGGGCATGTATAGTGTTTTTAATTTTTTACAATTCATATTTGTATAACCTGGCTCATTACTGGAGTAAGAGCAAAAATTCCTCTACTGGAGGGACTCGAAAAAATCAGGTCATTCAGCAACAAGATGCCGAAAGATGTCTCAGCCACGGAAAAAAAAAATACAAATTTAAATAAATAATTGGTATGGTAAAATGATTAGCAAGTCAATGAAATGTCTGTAATTTTATAAAAATTATAACTGACTTAAATAATTTTTTGTCGTAAACGTTTGAAGAAAAAACTGCATTTTGGTATAATTATAAAATGTTGACATAATTTTTTATTTGTATCATACCTCTTCGTACGAGCCACGTAGTTATGAACGCAGTTTACTCTCTCGTAGCTCGGAGCACGCCAGGGATGCATGGTGCCGTTCTTAATCCTGCGCCACCCAAGTGGGCCTGCAATTTAATTAAAATGCCTCGCAAATCTTCACTAGGTCACATCGGGTCTTCCTCCACACGCACACTGAGTAGTTCCCAACTCACCCCCCTCCCCTCTGCAACACTTCCACTCCTCACTCATCCTCATTCTCCGGCCTTTCTCAACCACCAGCACTCGCACCTTCTTCCTCGCTCGATGAAAAATTATGTCGCACATAACTCTCGCCGGATATCGCACCATTACACGCCATTTAACGCGTCGGATGCATGAAACCGTAAAATGATAATATAGAATGCTGTAAAACTGGACGCATTTCTTTTAATAAACAGCGAGAAACGCATTTTTTGCTTGAAATATTGTATTGAGCTTTTCCAACAAATATAATTATTCTAGTGTGTGAGAGGTAAGGGTTTCCTTGATTTAAAAATATACCATTCTTCCTAATACTACTATTCTATTTAGTAACGTGGGGTCGCGGTGTCTGAGTGGTTAGCCCTCTCGCCTCCCACGAAGGCGGAACCGTGCTCAATCCCCGGCCGGGTCACTCCGGGATTTTCGCAAGTTTGGAATCGTGCCGGACGATGCCGCTGGCCGGTGGGTTTTCTCGGAAAACTCCCGTTTCCCCCACCCTTGCATTAAGGCGCTGCTCCATTCTCACCTCATTAACCAAAATCTCTCAACTCAACTGTTTAGTAACACATACGGAATTCCTACCATATTTAGTAAATAAAAATGTTTGAGTTGTAATTGTCTTTGAAAACCAAATTGTTTATTTTAATCATAAGTAGAAAAGTTGGCCGTTCATAGAAAGGTTTTAACTAAATTATTATTGTTTCTTTAATTTCGCCATTAAAAACGACGTTGATTAAGTATGCCAGCCTTAATTGNGTTTTAACTAAATTATTATTGTTTCTTTAATTTCGCCATTAAAAACGACGTTGATTAAGTATGCCAGCCTTAATTATTAGCATTACGTTTTTAAACAGTTTACGAATAATTTAACGAGTTTGTTTAGTTCAAAGATCTCAAAGCTCTCTTGAAATCCTTAAAAATGTCAAGAAAGGTAGGATAAAAAAACACAAATTTTATAGTTACAGTTTAAATCCTGAATAAATAAATTACGAATATATAAAATAATGATAATGATGGTACCTCCAATGCTTGTCATGAGAAAGCTACTCAAAAATATGTTTTAAATCAATGTATACATCTTGTGCCAAAGAAGCTTTAACCGAGTCTACAAATAGAACAATAGCAGATTGTCTAACTGTACTAGATTATTTTTTTTTTGGGTTAAAACTAACCCTTAGTTTGGTTACCCTAGGAACTCTCATTCAAAACTAAGTTCACTTATACTACGACACTTGAAAAATAAAAAAAGTATCTATCTTTTTCTTACCCACAAAACAATCACAAATGTGCAGAATGAAAACGGGCTAATTATAACAGTTATTTTAACGGTTTTGAAGGAACAGTGGCTTATATTTCTCCCAGAATGAATGTGTTGGATTACTTTTCAGCTCTAACGAAAGGACTATGCTAGCCGTGCTAATAAAGGAGTATCTGTGTACTGACTAGGCGTAACAAAGCACGGTAATGAGTTTTAATTTCTTGTTTCGTGATATATTCGTTTTGCACTTATGCCGTACTTCTCGCACAAGGAGCGTAAAAGCTGAATTTGTTCCAGACATGTGACGAGTAATTCCGTACCTTTATTCGCACGCATTTACATTTCCCATCCGTAACTTCATTTCATACTGAACTTCGTACGGAATCAACCGCGAACCCACCGCANCCGCCGGAATGATTAAAACTCCTTAACTAGACGTAGAAGTAGCAGCTCGGAGTAAATTGCTTAGGTGATTTGTGGGTAGAGCTTTTGCAAATGTTCACGATACAACCTCAGGGCATTGTTATGTTTTCATAAAACATTTTTTTTATATTTAGGTTAGTTTATACTTATTTAAAAACCTCACATTTTAGAGTAGTGGTGAGATCATTATGGGTTAACTCGTAGAAGGAGCATTAGAACGAGGAATAGAACGAGCATAAAAACATCTAAAATTAATGCCACGTAATTGAGCCACACTGGTCCTTTTCTACACTAAACAGTCCCACGTCAAACTGAAGCCGAAAACTGATGAACAACCGGACTACTGTTGTTAGCACATATTGGTAGCTCCATGGTCCATCCTTCTCGGTCGACATCATGTTGTAAAAGACGTTCCGTAGGCCTATATTGTCTGTGGGTCTCGGGCAATCGTACCCTGGTTCCGAGTATGGCGGAGGATAAACATGTTGTGTCAACCAGCAGACTTGCACAATATCGTCCCAGAGAAATCACTGCCCGCAGATCTGGTTCCACTTATACGTCACATGGCGCTTTTAGGCAAGCCGTCGAACTAAGGCGTGCTCACGCCATAAGCGATTAAGTGAGAGTGGCCATTTTTTCATGGAAAATCACATTACAACATTTTAAGGGCTGTGCATTGCCTAAATTAGGTGGTAGGCAAAATGTAAACACCTCTGAATTTCCATGAGCATAATTACATATCTAAGAAGAATTGTATACGGCTTCAAATCTTTGCCAAATTAAATACTTTGATAGTAAAACTTTACTTTAATGCTTAGCTTTTTAACTCGGGTTTGTTGCCCTATATGTAACGCGGTGATCACGTGTTACACCCTCTGGATTATTTGTGGACATCTTCACGCGTCGTCGACGGTGCTGCAGCGGCTGAGACTGTAAGTAGTATGATTTGGTATGTTTAAACACAGGTTCGTGACAGGGACACACGCCGCAGAAACCTCCTGCTCTTGCATTCTCCGAAATTTTTCCCGTTATTCCCTAGAAAGGTCACGTATTTCCTTCGAAATGGCCCTTTTTCCCTCAAAATGTCCCTTTTTTCCCTCTAACTTTCCCTCATTTCCCTCCTTATATAATTTTTTCAAATATTTTTCAAATACTCCAAAATGTGGCTAAATGACTCCTTTTTGGGCAATGAGGAGCTGAGGAGCCTTCTCATAGTCTACCCCTACCATTCATGTTCTTGAATATACCGCCTATGGGAACTTAAAAGCATAGTTGCCCATAATTCCCAAACCGTTTAAGATATAGGCATCAAATTCACAACATAGGCCTCGATGCAGACAAGGAAAATTAACAAATAGTCATTTAAGCCCTATTCTAACGTATAAGCATAGTTGGCCTAAGTCCTGAACCGTTTAAGATATAGACGTAAAATTCATAACATAGGCATCGACGCAAACAAGGAAAATTAACAAATAGTCATTTAAGTACTATGCTAACTTATAAGCACAGTTGGCCGTAATTTCCGAACCGTATAAGATATCCTCGTCAAATTCATAACATAGGCATCGACGTCAACAAGTAAAATACAAATAGGCATTTAAGCCCCATGCGAACTTATAAGCATAGTTGGCCGTTATTCCCGAACTGTTTAATATGTACTCGTCAAATTCATAACATAGGCATCGACACCAACAAGTAAAATTAATAAATAGTAATTTAAGCCCTATGGGAAATTATAAGCATAGTTGGCCGTAATTCCAGAACCATTAAAGATGTCGTCAAATTCATAACATAGCCATCGACACAGACAAGGAAAATTAATAAATGGCAATTTAAGCCCTACGCGGACTTATAAGCATAGTTGGCCGTAATTCCAGAACCATTTAAGATGTAGTCGTCAAATTCATAACATAGGCATCGACGCCAACAGGGAAAATTAACCAATAGTCATTAAGCCCTATGTGAATTTATAAGCATAGTTGGCTGTAATTCCTGAAACGTTTAAGATGGAGGCGTCAAATTCATAACATAGGCATCGATGCCAGACGCACGCACTGTAACATAAACTGTGATGCCAAACACTGGGGCAAAGCACTTGCTGTATAACGTAAAGACTGCCACCGTGCACTTCAACGACATGGGGCATTTGAATATAAAGAGTGATGCCGTACACTTCAACGACGCACGTACCATAACATAAAGGATGACGCCAATCACTGCGACGAATCACGCGTGGTATAATACACACCACCATACACTTCAATGGAGCATGCATTTTAATATATAAAGGGTGATGCCGAACACTTCAACAACGCATGCACCCTAACATAAAATGTGATGCCAAACACTTCAACGACGCACGCACCCTAGCGCGCATGGTATCTCACAAAGAGCGCTACTGTACACTTCAACAGCATGTGCGTTTTAGTATGAAGTGTGGCACCGAACACACCAACGAGGCACGCCCCCTAACATAAAGGGTGACGCCAAACACTGCGGCAGCACATGCACCCTAACAAAGAGCAATGTCGAACACTGTGACGAAGCTCGCGAGGCATAATATAAAGAGTGCTACTGTACACTTTAACGACACATGCATTTTAATATAAAGGATGGCACCGACCACTTCAACGACGCATGCACCCTAACATAAAGGATTACACCGAATACTTCAACTACGCATGCATCTAACATAAAGGGCGATGCCAAACACTGCGGCGATGCATGCACCCTAACAAAGATCAATATCGAAAATTGCGACAAAGCGCGCGAGCCATAACATAAAGGGCGCTACCGTACACTTCAAAAACGCATGCATTTTAATATAAAGGGTGGCGCAAAACACTTCAACGATGCAAGCACCTTAACATAAAGGTTGATACCAAACACTTCAATGGCACCCTATCATAAAGGGCGATGCCGAACACTGCAGCGGCGCATTCACTCTAACAAAGAGCAACGTCAAACACAGCAACGATGTGCATGTGTCATAAAGGGCGCTATCATAAACTTCAACGACAGTTGCATTTTAATATAAAGGGGGACACCGNACGATGTGCATGTGTCATAAAGGGCGCTATCATAAACTTCAACGACAGTTGCATTTTAATATAAAGGGGGACACCGTACACTTCAACGATGAACACACCTTAACATAAAGGGCGATGCCGAACACTTCAACTACGCAAGCATCCTAACATAAAGGCTGACACTAAACACTCTGATGAAGTGTGGGCGGCATAACATAAAGGATGCTACCGTACACTTCAACGACACATGCATTTTAATATAAAAGGACCATGCCGGACACTTCAACGATGCATGTCGCCTAACATAAAGGGCGATTTAAGCCCTACAAGCATAGGTGCACAAAAGTTCTGTATCGTATTGTTTAAGATACAATCATCAACTTCATAACATCACTCCCGGCATCTTGAAAGGGTTAAGTCTTCCCAAATTAGATTAACATTTAAGTCTTCCCTACGAAATATACATCAGAATTGTGCAGGCCAAGCCTGGAGAGTTATCTCAGGGTTTTACCCCAAACATATTCATGTAGGTTATCTTAGAGTCTGCCAAACTGTACACAATGATAAAGTATTAAAGGCAACGTACATTAATATGAAAATAATGGCAGGAACAATCACATCACTACTGTAACATATTTAAAGAAGCCTAACATGTCTCGAGAGTATCCCGACACTAACAAAGCTGACATAAAGGTCACCGCCGTCGCATCTCTATGTACGTATGTCTTAGTATAGGATAGGATGGCCGACTCAGTGGCTATTCAGACTTCGAAGAGTGAACATAGCTGTTTTTTTCTATTGTTGGAATTAATCGAGAAAGTTATTTATGTCGTTACTGTAAGAAGACGTTTTCTAAAAGTTGCAATGCTCGTCGACACGATACTGGCTGCCAAAAAAATATGAAATGTATTATCTTATTATGTAAAAAATGCAAATCATATTTTCGAATACTCGATAGCTTTAAAAGGCATAGCGCTACATGCAAAGCTCTTCTTCCTACACAGATCGATCAGTATTTGCTGAGAATAGAGCAAATTTATGANGGCATAGCGCTACATGCAAAGCTCTTCTTCCTACACAGATCGATCAGTATTTGCTGAGAATAGAGCAAATTTATGATGGGAAGATATCCGCAAAAGAAAAATCCGAACGATCAACAACAACAACATTAAAGGCAATGTACCCTACTAAGAAAACAATGGCTGGAACAGTCACATCTCCTAGACATCCATGCCACTACTATAAGAGTACATTTGCATATACCTGCAATGCGAAGGAGCATATAAAGCATAAATGCAAGCTGAATCCATATCGCACAGGCTATCGATGTCATATATGCTAAGGTATATTCAATCGGATAGACAGTTTAAACATACGTATGTAAAAGTGCAAATATCTTGATTCTCTACATGCTAAGCAACACAGTGCATTGTCAACGTAACAAAATTATGACGATCAGATCTCTGCTGTACAAAGTATTGATACGCCTTCATCACCAACTTCTGATCTTAATGTGAACATTGAACACATGCCTTAACCAAGGCGTAGGAAACATTGTCGCAAATGCGGTAAAAAAGTAGCAACACATGTCGTCATGAGAGATGTAAAACGTAGTGTAGCGGTGGATAGGCGTTAGTTGAATATATGATTACAGGACACATAAAAAAAAACTGAAGGCCCACTCGCGAAATGTGAAGATTTGAACATATATATATATGTGAAATTGGTGGAATGGCCTTAGTTGTTATTCGAATTTCGAAGATTATACATCGTCTTGAGCGAAGATAGTAAATAGGCCATAAGTTTTTTGTGCTGTTTCTGCAGGAAACCATTTACTAAGAGCCGTAATGCCAGCCGCCATGAAACTGCTTTTTCTACGAACATAAAGCAATCTTGCTTAACATGTGAACAGTCTAAGTCAAAATTTGGACGACACGATTACTTAAAAAGACATCTCGCAATGTGTGAGGGAACCTCTCCTATGGCAGCTAATAGACGTAGCGTATTGCATACATCTGAAAAAACATGTGAACAACAGACACCTGCTGCAACATTGGATACCGGCACGCTGTCACCCCTGCCAACATCACACCTGGACATGAACATTTCACCACGGACATCGAGATATTCATGTTACTACTGCGCCAAGACCTTTAGTGAAAGTAGCAGTGCTCACCAACATGAGAAATCTGGAAAATGTTTGAAGAAGATGCAATGGGCTCACTATACTACTTGTTGCTCTAAGTGTGGTTGTGAATTCAAATGTTATGACGTAAGGGATGTTCCACACAGTATGTGACTCAAAATACACAACCATCAGGTAAAACTATGCTGTGAGTCGTATTACAACCATGTCAAAACATGTACATATAAAGCACCTACACCTGCACCTGTTGTAAACTTACCAAATGAGAATGGGTACATACTGAAAGAATCTGCATTCCAAGGTCTTATGCAACATATGTTGCATCTTATACATCAGACATGGTGGGCGATATTTGTACATATCTTAAGCATATGAAACAAACTATTGTAGATCAACTCACATACAAGATGGAAAAAAAGGTTCGATAAAATATAATATATGGTTGGACTGTAAATATACCAAATCAGAACCATACGAAGATGAAGGTTCTTGCGGAAGGTAAACTCTTATCGCATCATGCAATAAATCGTGAGTTTTGACTTCGTCTGGACCCAGGGCGTTCTTGCGTTTGACATCGGTAGACCTCTTGTGTTTGACATTTGCAGGTAGCTTGTCGTCCTCCTTAGTATTGTTAATCACAGCAGCAGAAGAGTAGGCACCCAGCAACAAAGGTTCTTACGGACGATAAACTGTTATTGCATCTTGCAATAAATCGTGAGTTATAACTTCGTCTGGGCTCAGGGCTTTCTTGCATTTGACAGCGGGGCAGACCTCTTGCGTTTGACATTGGCAGGCAGCTGGGCGCCCTCCTAAGTATTTTCAATCACAGCAGCAAAGTTGGCAGGCTCAACCAAAGTTTCTTGCGGAAGGAAAACTCTTATACAATCTTGCAATAAANCTTGTCGTCCTCCTTAGTATTGTTAATCACAGCAGCAGAAGAGTAGGCACCCAGCAACAAAGGTTCTTACGGACGGTAAACTGTTATTGCATCTTGCAATAAATCGTGAGTTATAACTTCGTCTGGGCTCAGGGCTTTCTTGCATTTGACAGCGGGGCAGACCTCTTGCGTTTGACATTGGCAGGCAGCTGGGCGCCCTCCTAAGTATTTTTAATCACAGCAGCAAAGTTGGCAGGCTCAACCAAAGTTTCTTGCGGAAGGAAAACTCTTATACAATCTTGCAATAAATCGTGAGTTATAACTTCGTCCGGTCCACATGGCAGGGGAGTGTCTGTTCGCATATGTATAGTTAATGATACATCTTCCCAGAATATTGCATTCGGCCATCTGCTGACATTGATCGAATGTCAATGTTGGGTTATGCACAAGCAACCAATGTGCTATACCGTCGCACTGTTCGCTGTACGTTCTTGACTCGGCCCTGTCATCACAGACATAGGTTATACAGTTGTTGCCAGGCATTACACTGCTGTAGACTGTATCTGGGCGAAATGACATCTTCATCTTGAGCTCACTGGTGTCAACTAACAGGGTAGACACAGCTTATATAGCAGCCATTCGGAGACATGACGTCAGTTGTTCTTGAACAATAATAATTGTATACAGGCATAAATATTGTACCTTATTTTGGAACATATAGACATTAGCTCTGAGTTAATCAATAATCTTATTTATCTCTTTGCTGTCAGAAATATATCCCCTTCTCTGTAATGCAACCAACACACGTAGTCTATCAACTAGGTCGTTGGCAACTTCATAAAATAAGTAGCTAGACTTCACGACTATCTTCGCAAAAGGTTCACATTACATGTTTGCATCAATGTTCTTCCGTGATGGGTAGTTTGTGAGATACCTCTGAGCCACTGTACTTAGTTCGAATCTTCGTTTATTCTGTCTCAACTTCACGTATCCATCTTCTTCATCATCGTGTTTATGCTTTTGCTTTGCAGATGCAGTTACTTCATCATCGTCAGTAGAATATGTATATTTCGCATCATAATCATCACCTCCATCATCATGATCCTCGGACTTGACGGTCACACTTTCGTGCTGGATAGTTGTAACGTACTTGTTTTTCATCTTACGCCGTAGCAATACATGTTTGTTGTTCACGTCGTTGAACAATCCGTATGGTTTGCGTTCTTCATAATACATGCCTGCAACAGACATAGTTCCTTCTTCACAGAATGATTTGGAACTTGATACATCTCCGGATAATGCTATGGGTGATGGTACAATCAATAGTTTACACAACGAATCAGGTAAATTGTCATCCATTGTATTGCCTTGCGTCAACTAGGTCGAGGCTTGCTGCCTTGTGCCAAGTAAAGACGTGTCACCTTTACATATAGCAGTATGCCTCTTTAGATTGTCACTTCTACCAAATCTCGCACCGTACATATTACATGATAGTATTCTGGAGGCTGGTTTATTTTGACACTCAATCTGTTCATGTCGCCGTGCATCGCAACGTTTACTGAATGTCTTGTCGCAGTAACTGCATTGTTTTCCATGTAATTGTTGAACATTTGGTGAATTTTTGCATGTAGGCAAACAGATCATTTTCGATTGCTTGTTTTCCACACTTTTCATTATCTTCTAATATATGACAACTTAAATGCATGTACTACTATGCAGTGCAGACGCCTCCCCTCTGCGGACTCCTCATCTGCAGACTCCACCCCTCTGAGAACTCCTCCCCTCTGAGGTCCCCTCTTTTCTCCGGACTCCTTCCCTCTGCGGACTCCTCTTTTCTGCAGACTCCCCTCTTCTGCAGACTCCACCCCTCTGCGGACTCCTCATTTCTCCGGACTCCTTCCCTCTGCGGACTCCTCTTTTCTGCAGACTCCCCTCTTCTGCAGACTCCTCCCCTCTGCGGGACTCCTCTTTTCTGCAGACTTCTCCCTTATGTGTACACTACTATCTTCACACAGTAGTGTTGCTGTACACAATAGCTTAGCAAGTATGTGAATTTCTGTGGTTACTCTAATTTATACACTCATTCTGTAGGTCGAATAAGAAGTTAGGTTGTAATTTTCTCTGTAGTGGATTAGAGGGAAATAGGCAAGTGGCTGAAGTAAAATTTGTTGTCAACTACAGCTGATAAATTATATGTAATGCCCAACCGGTACATATTTCACATCGTCATCAACATATTTGGAGGTCACACTTGCGTTCTCGATGTTCTGGATAGTTGTAGCAACTTCGTTTATCACCTTGCATGATAGTAGCGTATGCTTGTTGTTCACATATTCTCGCGATCTGTGTAGCTTGCACTCTCCATAGTAAGTGCTTACAATACTTGTAATTCCTTCTTCACACTCGGTGAAGGTTTTTTTCAGGTTGTCGTACAGAACATTCTCGATTGCAAATCCCCAATCTCCATACATCTAAGTGTCAAGTGCAGTACGTAAATTTGTTCTCAACTGTAACTGATGTATATTATATAATGCCCAAAAGGAACGCTTTCCCATTTATTCTTCTTCCTCGTGACAAATTGTCTGTATATTAGCTTCAATGGTATCTTCAATATTGTGTGTTTTATACACTTCAACACTTCGAACTCTTGAAGTCTCTCTCGCTTTATTCATCATCGTGTGGTTCTGATTTGGTATATTTACAGTCCAACCATATATTATATTTTATCGAACCTTTTTTTCCATCTTGTGTGTGAGTTGATCTACAATAGTTTGTTTCATATGCTTAAGATATGTACAAATATCGCCCACCATGTCTGATGTATAANTGTGAGTTGATCTACAATAGTTTGTTTCATATGCTTAAGATATGTACAAATATCGCCCACCATGTCTGATGTATAAGATGCAACATATGTTGCATAAGACCTTGGAATGCAGATTCTTTCAGTATGTACCCATTCTCATTTGGTAAGTTTACAACAGGTGCAGGTGTAGGTGCTTTATATGTACATGTTTTGACATGGTTGTAATACGACTCACAGCATAGTTTTACCTGATGGTTGTGTATTTTGAGTCACATACTGTGTGGAACATCCCTTACGTCATAACATTTGAATTCACAACCACACTTAGAGCAACAAGTAGTATAGTGAGCCCATTGCATCTTCTTCAAACATTTTCCAGATTTCTCATGTTGGTGAGCNACTTAGAGCAACAAGTAGTATAGTGAGCCCATTGCATCTTCTTCAAACATTTTCCAGATTTCTCATGTTGGTGAGCACTGCTACTTTCACTAAAGGTCTTGGCGCAGTAGTAACATGAATATCTCGATGTCCGTGGTGAAATGTTCATGTCCAGGTGTGATGTTGGCAGGGGTGACAGCGTGCCGGTATCCAATGTTGCAGCAGGTGTCTGTTGTTCACATGTTTTTTCAGATGTATGCAATACGCTACGTCTATTAGCTGCCATAGGAGAGGTTCCCTCACACATTGCGAGATGTCTTTTTAAGTAATCGTGTCGTCCAAATTTTGACTTAGACTGTTCACATGTTAAGCAAGATTGCTTTATGTTCGTAGAAAAAGCAGTTTCATGGCGGCTGGCATTACGGCTCTTAGTAAATGGTTTCCTGCAGAAACAGCACAAAAAACTTATGGCCTATTTACTATCTTCGCTCAAGACGATGTATAATCTTCGAAATTCGAATAACAACTAAGGCCATTCCACCAATTTCACATATATATATATGNGCTCAAGACGATGTATAATCTTCGAAATTCGAATAACAACTAAGGCCATTCCACCAATTTCACATATATATATATGTTCAAATCTTCACATTTCGCGAGTGGGCCTTCAGTTTTTTTTTATGTGTCCTGTAATCATATATTCAACTAACGCCTATCCACCNGCTCAAGACGATGTATAATCTTCGAAATTCGAATAACAACTAAGGCCATTCCACCAATTTCACATATATATATATATATGTTCAAATATTCACATTTCGCGAGTGGGCCTTCAGTTTTTTTTTATGTGTCCTGTAATCATATATTCAACTAACGCCTATCCACCGCTACACTACGTTTTACATCTCTCATGACGACATGTGTTGCTACTTTTTTACCGCATTTGCGACAATGTTTCCTACGCCTTGGTTAAGGCATGTGTTCAATGTTCACATTAAGATCAGAAGTTGGTGATGAAGGCGTATCAATACTTTGTACAGCAGAGATCTGATCGTCATAATTTTGTTACGTTGACAATGCACTGTGTTGCTTAGCATGTAGAGAATCAAGATATTTGCACTTTTACATACGTATGTTTAAACTGTCTATCCGATTGAATATACCTTGGCATATATGACATCGATAGCCTGTGCGATATGGATTCAGCTTGCATTTATGCTTTATATGCTCCTTCGCATTGCAGGTATATGCAAATGTACTCTTATAGTAGTGGCATGGATGTCTAGGAGATGTGACTGTTCCAGCCATTGTTTTCTTAGTAGGGTACATTGCCTTTAATGTTGTTGTTGTTGATCGTTCGGATTTTTCTTTTGCGGATATCTTCCCATCATAAATTTGCTCTATTCTCAGCAAATACTGATCGATCTGTGTAGGAAGAAGAGCTTTGCATGTAGCGCTATGCCCTTTTAAGCTATCGGGTCTTCGAAAATATTATTTGCATTTTTTACATAATATGATAATACACTTCATATTTTTTTGGCAGCCAGTCTCGTGTCGACGAGCATTGCAACTTTTAGAAAACNGTGTCGACGAGCATTGCAACTTTTAGAAAACGTCTTCTTACAGTAACGACATAAATAACTTTCTCGATTAATTCCAACCATAGAAAAAAACAGCTATGTTCACTCATCGAAGTCTGAATAGCCACTTAGTCGGCCATCCTATCCTATACTAAGACATACGTACATAGAGATGCAACGGCGGTGACCTTCATGTCAGCTTTGTTAGTGTCGAGATACTTTCGAGACATGTTAAACTTCTTTGTCGTGTGCAACAGCGGCATTTATGTTATATCTGCGAGAGCTTCACATAACCTGTTAGGCACCTTTATGAGCAGTGGTGTTCTCTCTTTACNCGTCTTCTTACAGTAACGACATAAATAACTTTCTCGATTAATTCCAACCATAGAAAAAAACAGCTATGTTCACTCTTCGAAGTCTGAATAGCCACTTAGTCGGCCATCCTATCCTATACTAAGACATACGTACATAGAGATGCAACGGCGGTGACCTTCATGTCAGCTTTGTTAGTGTCGAGATAGTTTCGAGACATGTTAAACTTCTTTGTCGTGGGCAACAGTGGCATTTATGTTATATCTGCGAGAGCTTCACATAACCTGTTAGGCACCTTTATGAGCAGTGGTGTTCTCTCTTTACNGGCATTTATGTTATATCTGCGAGAGCTTCACATAACCTGTTAGGCACCTTTATGAGCAGTGGTGTTCTCTCTTTACTACGGTGGTAGCTACATTTATAATTGATATGTCTCTTCGCTTTGTAGGCATATGAAAATGATCTGTTACAGTAATCATGTGATTGTTCCTGCCATTGTTTTCATTGTAGTGTGCATTGCCATTAAAGCTTTATGATTGTGTATTGTTGGGAGGACTCTGAGATTACCTAAGCTCATATGTTTGGGAAGACCCTGCGATAACTCTCCTGGCTTAGCCTGCAAGGTAGTGATGTATTGCTCATAGGAAGGACTTAAATGTTAATACAATTTGGGAAGACTTAAACCTTTTGAGATGATGGGAGTGATGTTATGAAGTTGTCTCATGTATCTTACACAATGCAGAACTTATACACACCTATGCTTGTAGGGCTTAAATCGCCCTTTATGTTTTATTGAAGTGTTCGACTCCGCCTATTCTTATTAAAATGCTTGTGTCATTTAAGTGTACGGTAGCACCCTTTATGTTATGCCACGCACGCTTCATCACAGTTTTCGGTGTCATCCTGTATGTTAGGGTGCATGCATCGTTGAAGTGTTCTGCATCATCCTTTATATTAAAATGTCCACATTGTTGAAGTGTACGGTAGCATCCTTTATGTTATGCCTCGCGCGGTTCGCCGCAGTGTTAGGCATCATCATTTATGTTATGGTGCGGGCGTCTTTGAAGTGTTCGGCGTCCCCCTTTATATTAAAATGCATTCATCATTGAAGTGTACAGTAGTGTGCTTTAATTTATGCTGAGTGCGCTTCGCCGCAGTGTTTGGCATCACCCTTTATGTTAGGGTGCGTGCATCGTTGAAGAGTTCGGTAATGTTCTTTATTTTATACCAAGTACCATGGCGACGTCCTTTATGTAATGCCTCGCATCACAGTGACTGGGGAAGACTCGTGAGATAATCCTGCCGGCTGGGAATGCTAGTATGTGATGTCTCAGAAATCTTTTGGTTAAAATGCGAGAGGATGAAATATATGATCTAGTAGGAATGAATAAAATTTTAAGTGTATTTGGGAACACACTGTTATAACCCATGACATTGGGACCGGTCGGGTGACATTGTAGGGATTTAGGAAGACCTGGAGAACCCCACTGCAAGAGTATGATGAAGGGGCCAGTCAGGTGATGTGGCAGGGATTAGGGAAGACTCGGAGAACATCCTCTTGCCTATGCTATGTATTTGCTGGTTGTAACTTAAATGGTTGGGGGATTATGATCAACTATGCTTATAAGTTCACATAGGAATTAAATGACCATGTGTTAATTTTCCTTGTTGGCAGCGATGCCAATGTTATGAATTTACCAGTACATCTTAAGCAGTTTGGGAATTACAGTTAACTATGCTTATAAGTTCGCATAGGTTTTAAATGACCATTTATTAACTTTTCTTGTCTGTGTCAATGCCTATGTTATGAATTTGATGACTACATCTTAAACGGTTTGGGAATTACCATGAACTATTCTTATAAGTTCGCACAAGGCTTAAATGACCACTTGTTAATTTTCCTTGTCTGCTTCGATGCCTATGTAATGAATTTGACGACTACATCTTAAACGGTTCGGAAATTATGGCCAACTATGCTTATAAGTTCGCATAGGGCTTAAATGACCACGTGTTAATTTTTCTTGTCTTTGTCGATGCCTATGATATGATTTTGACGACTACATCATAAACGGTTCTGGATTACGCCCAACTATGGTTATAAGTTCGCATAGGGGAGTTTAAATAACCATTTGCTGTTTACATCGTATTTTGGAAGACTCTAAGATAACCCTGCCAGCTTGGAATGCAGGGGGGTGAAGTTTAACATGTCTACTATCCGCTGCGTTACCACGGCGCTCTGTGATTGTAAGAGCATGCAGTATAGTATGGGTAGACTATGAGAAAACTCCTCAGCTCCTCAACTCCTCGTTGCCCAAAAGTGAGTCATTTAGCCAAATTGTGGGATCGTTAAAATAAATTTAAAAAAAATAATATTTTGAGGAAAATTAGGGAAATATCGAAGGTAAAAGGGGAAAAGGAAAATTGCGGGGGAAATACGCGCCATTTCGAGGGAAAAAGGGGAAAAGATGGCGGTAGAATGCATGAGCAGGAGGTCATCGGAGGGTGACTCCCCGGCTCCCTATCCCGAATCTGCGTTAAAACCCACCATTTCCAACTACTTAAATTAATAAATACGAATTATCACGAATCAACCCACCGTTGGACCCAACTGCTGCTACATCTGAGCGTCAGCAACATGGTAATAGCCTTCGGGAGGGGAAACGGTGCGGAGAACCCAATGAACACTAAGTGTTAGGTGGAGGGGGCAGGAGAGAGCATGCCGACAACTCGCTCACATCCAGAGAGTCCGAATTTAGCTCCGAAATATAAATGTTGTTATTTATAATCTTTAAAACAAATTTCCCGTAACATTTAGTCCCGGGTCCCAACTACATAGCTGTAGGAGTTGCCATAACACCCACAGGCAATCAAAACAAATTAAATATCGTCAAAACTATGCTAGTTGGTAAAAAAAATATAACGAGAGTGCTTTTGTGTCAAGCTCACTGTTGCCTAAAAATTATTAAGGCCACCACAAAAAAATTAGCCCCCCAGGAATTGAAGGTTGAATTAAAATGTACTCATATATCACAGCTGGTGCATTACATTTGATACCTGCCAATGCTGCAGTTTGCAAATAGGTATTGAATCTGTTCCTCGGCGTGATGCACCAGCGCTTTATGCTAGCCCTCAGTGATAGGGCNCAGTTTGCAAATAGGTATTGAATCTGTTCCTCGGCGTGATGCACCAGCGCTTTATGCTAGCCCTCAGTGATAGGGTGGAGGAATACGTCGACACTATTGTCTCTAGGTCCAATTTACTAATAAATTACACTTTATTTGCGAGTTCACATAATCGAGTTTTATTGTTGCTTGAACAGGTTAACTGGTACATGAACTCACGGGCCAACTCCCTCCCTTTTCTGTGCGTAGATTACGTGATACTTGGCGCGGCGATTTTGCGTCGTGGGGGGGGGGGAAGATTCTTCACACTTGGTGTAGAACTACTTATCTGACACTGCAGCGCTGAATTCCCTCGGCTGGCGGCTTGGAACTGCTCTCGAACTTGGTGGGCGTCTCGGCGCCTGGCTTCGAAGTTCCTTCTTCCCGGGTCCAACGCAGGACTCTGCGTTTGACGAAGTCTGACTGACTTTTCTCGGATGCTTCCCGCCGCACGTCCCGCTTGACGGCCTCCGACTGAGGTCGACGTCGTGATGCATTCTCGATCCTCGACTGACTCCGGCTGACTGACTGACTGCTCGATCCGCGACTGACTGATTCGACGTCTCTCCACTGACTGCCCTGTTGCTCCCCCCTTCGTGTGGTTTTGTAGCGTCCATCACCATATTCAACTTCCCCCGTCTCTGCACGTGGTCCGGGGTGCTTGTCGTCCCCCCGGGTCATAAAACACGTGGCCGCTGCTCGTGTGGTCCGCAGCCGGCCTGGCGTCGTCCCTTGGTTCTGGCCTGGAAGTTTATTGTCCCGTTCTGCACGCACGTCCGCTAAAAGCTCTCATGGTTTATTGCGGTACAAGCCCGGGACAGACGCAGCTGGTGGTGGGATCTCGGTGTCCCTTGGGCAGCTGCACAATGCAGCTGTGACCGCGCCCTGGTGCCTTCCGTTGTCTCCGGATGTCGTCTGCACGTGCAGGAACAGTTGCACGTGCAGAAACCTTTGGTAGCACGCCTTTGCAGCTGCGAGGCGCGGTCGCGCCCTCCTGGCGTCACTCTTCCAGCATGTCCGCTAACCCTTAATCTTTATTGCGGTCGTCCGCCTGCGAGCTTCGCCAGAGCATGTGTTCTGACGAATAAATTATAGGGATGCAGAATGCGTCACATTGATATCGGCAATATGAAGGTATAAAATATCTAAGTAAATTATTAAATTTTTCACTAATATATACCAAACGACAACATTGAATAAACATTCAGCATGAAATTGTGGATGTTTTACTTAGAGTAGGCCACAGAGCATATTGATTGGAACTATGAATAATTACACACTGTTAGGAAAGCTGCTAAAACGCTTCACCGACATTTTCGGCTATATAAAAATTACTGTGCATGCGTGTGTGTGTGTATATATATATANCATTGATATCGGCAATATGAAGGTATAAAATATCTAAGTAAATTATTACATTTTTCACTAATATATACCAAACGACAACATTGAATAAACATTCAGCATGAAATTGTGGATGTTTTACTTAGAGTAGGCCACAGAGCATATTGATTGGAACTATGAATAATTACACACTGTTAGGAAAGCTGCTAAAACGCTTCACCGACATTTTCGGCTATATAAAAATTACTGTGCATGCGTGTGTGTGTGTATATATATATAGACACACACAGGATGGTCAGCCTAACATGGACGCCCAAAACATTTCTGGAATGGTTGTTGATCATGAAATGCGGTTTTCGCTAAATGAAATTACATACTGGGGCAAGTTATTTGCCGCAAAGTGACTATTCGAAAAAGGACATATGAATTTTCCCCTGGAAACTTACATTTATTTCAACGGCATCTGAAGGTACGTGCAAAGAGAATTTCATTGATATAGCATATGCAATGCATAGTAACAGAAACGCCAACTTTATTACACGTTTATACTAATTCAATTCAGGGCTGGTAGCATGGGGCAGTGGACCTGTACTCACAGCTGTAAGTAAACGATATATACTGATGACCTCTCTTTGATAATTGAATGATTTGAACAATTACGATACCTCAAGCGAGTGGATGCCATCCTCCCCAAGAAGTCACCTACAAAGTGAATCTAAGGCCACATGGATAGTGGTTTTTACAGAGAGACTACAATAATTCTCCTAGATATCTAATTCATTCCTAAGGAGAGGGTCATAATAAGGGACAGAAAAAGTCCGGGTTTGCCTTCCCATCCAAGCGTGTAGACACTCACTACAGATCTCCGTGCCAGGTGGCAGCCTGTTCAGGTGTCCCATCGCCGACTTCTCTCTGTTGCCTCGTCCTAGGTCCTCACTACATTTCTCGTATCT
Source organism: Clitarchus hookeri (assembly GCA_002778355.1). Classification (NCBI taxonomy): domain Eukaryota; kingdom Metazoa; phylum Arthropoda; class Insecta; order Phasmatodea; family Phasmatidae; genus Clitarchus; species Clitarchus hookeri. The sequence goes on from NQII01000731.1 coordinate 758,485, forward strand.
TACCCGACCCTTCGGCCTATTGCCCTCCTTTCCTATTTATCCTCATTCGGGTGGGGTTATGGCCTCGAGGAGTTGATAGTGTTTTGCAATCGTCAACCAGACCCAATTATTCTCAGATTCTTAGCAGATTCCTGCATTTATTATTCTTCAGCAACTTTCCCCACTGTTTACTGAATATGGTTTGGGAACAGCTCATTGGGCATTTACTGGTACTGCTTCTGGTCGTAGTGCTGCAATAATATCACTGTACTTGCTGCCCGTATTAAATAAGGATTACACTTCATACAATTTTCAATGTCTNAAGGATTACACTTCATACAATTTTCAATGTCTTTTCAATATGAATCCTGCGTCCTATATTTTATTGTCACATTTTAAAATTTCTCACATATAACGAATGATCGCAGTTGAGGGACGATGAGACATCTAACTGAGGGACTCGTTTCAACCCACGTAATCAGTTCTCTTAAAAGCATACTACCACCACTGGCCTGGCCTGTACACTGGTGATACGAGGTATCCATTGCTTCATGGGCTTGGTGACGTATTCGTATCCTACCATCGGCATGTACCGAAGTGTACCTTAGAAACGTCCGTCCAGGCGACCTTTTTCAATTAATCGAAGGTCTAATTTGGGACCTTGTGATATGCAGTGAGCAAAGGTTTCCTATTGGGACGGAGGGTTCTGTACTTCATCCTATAGCGAGGTTCTGGAAGATATGGCTGCTCACGAGTCGATATGGTCCAGCAATGAATTAGAGGGTGGTCTGCTGCGCATTGATCTGTATGCCTGCTGTAACTATCCAAGCTAACCGACGGCGAATCCAGTCATCGATACATTTTACGCCACGGCAGTTTTTCCCTGCGACGATGGTTTTACCCGAATCCACGAACTCACGATACACTTTTGACAGAGTATCCCGTGAAAATTCCAGTGCTGTGCCATGTCTTTGGACGGGGAGCACCTACGTATGGCCCCATTGATCTGACCATGATCAAATGCGCTTAGATCGTGTTTCTTTCCCGTTCTCTACTCGAATGTTATTGAGACGGTCGGTACAAGGTCTGACGACAACCCAGTCAGGCTTGGCTGTGCGCTCTTTCATTCTCCGAGACGGCTACACCGCCGTTTCGCCAGTACGGAAGGTCTGTTTAATTCAACTGCTCATGACTATATTAGGCCAACTAATACTCAGGTATTATACTATTTGATGTGTAATGTGTTGTGTTAGATAATGTGCAATGATCATTCTTTTGGTCTACAAGAATTGAAGCCAGCATGTTTCGTACATTCGGTAACCTTGCGGAAAATGTAAATGTATTCACTACAAATGTATTTTTGATTCTCCTTGAAGCTATGTTACTTAGTCTTGTATAATTGTACACTTTAATACCACAAATTCCAGTCGCATCCCTAATTCACACACACGTTTATATATGTACATATACTAATTACAAATATATATAATAGTGTTTCCTCTATATAACATATAACTTAAATTTTTTTTATTTATTAATAACAGGAGGTCAATGTAAGTAAAGATTGATTGTTTGCAATGGGTTTATTAACGTCCCCCGGTGTTATGCCAGAGGGCGGCTTACAAACAAACGTATGACCTACCTTAAGGTAACACCCACGCCTTACCTAGGATCCGAACCCAGAACCTCCGTTACCGCAGACTGGTGGCGCACCAACCGACTGCGCCACGGGAAGTTGAATAATGTATGTAAATTTAAATGTTTTACAAGTATAGGAATTTAAGTGCTGGTTGTGCAACTGCAAACTACATTCACAAAATAGTAGGTCGTGGTTCTATCCTTTCACGGTTTTAATATAATTTCCCCAAGAAGAATTCAACTGCTATGTCAGGCTATGTTTCTTTTATCTGTTGAATAGTAAAGAACTGAGAAAGTATATATATTTGGAATCGTTTGGCTGAATTTGAGAAGATTTTAGGAAATCATCTAGAACAGCTCATATATATATATATATATATATATATATATATATTTGAGCTAATAATATTGATCTACACTATAGTGGGGAAGGAAGCAAATAAGAATTTTATCAGAGAAATCCAGATCACAGAGAAATAAATTATTTTTTTTTGCTTATAACCCAGGTCCTGTTCCCTATGTACGAAGAGAAGAATGGAAGTCCATCCTGCTGGGGTGTTGCTGCAGTCCAGAACGCCTCCCAGGAGCATCAACTGGTCTTAATCATACATTATTATAACACGTAAAACTTGATTATAATGTTACGGTTGCTTAAAACATTCTTTAATTTAGTTCACTAATACAAACGTCCACAAGAATTATATATGAAATAATTTCATACGAACGGATGTTGTACAATGGTACCTCGTCCCATTATAAATTAGTCGTCAGTAATATGTAAATAACACGACTCTTTCTCCTTTCTTTTGGATACATCTGAAAGTTCATTTGACTTATGATTTTTGAAATTGTATTCTTGTATGGGGTACTAGGTAATTATTAAATACTCATGTTTAGAGAAGTTGAGGCAAACACTTTAGTTCTACTCGACATATCCCTAGATAAAATAGTAGTGTTGGTTCATAAAATGGGCTTTACCGGTCATCCTACTCTATCCCCGCAAAATAAATATATATCATATAAATATGTTTGTAATACACTCAAACACACACTGGTTTACCGTAACAGTCCTCATGTGCATACAATATAATAGGTTTTTTTTACCGGTACTGCTAATTTTCTATTGATTTTCCGATACTACTCGTTATTGTTGTAGTCGGCAAGTTGTAAAACTGCTGTCGTTAGGCATTATTTGACAATTATGAAGTACCCGATCAGAGACTGACGAAAATCACTAGCGAAAGCCACAGTCATTTTCAATAAAATTTAGTATATTCACTGAGAAATTCGTGGTCCTACAGTAAGGTATTTGGTATATAGTAACTTAGGAAATTAATAACCAGATATAGAATTATGACAAATTCGTATTGAATATTGATATAGAAACCATATTTCGTTCAGAATTACATATATGTACACATAAAGTTGTATTACAGAATGGTTGGTTCATTTTCCGCTCCCTTGTGAACACTTCAGGCAAAAACTCCGCCCCTAGGAGCGCTGCCGCCGATCATTCAGTAAAATGGCATCGGTGCAGGTAAAGTAAGGGGATGATTTGTTGCTGGCTGAGACAAAATCGCCAAACATGTTGAAATTATTTCAGAACTAAGTATTGTAAACAGCCTCGACTGTTAATTTCATAATGCAATGAATTCAAAAGTCTCTGGAGTTTCTAGCCACAGGCAGAGCTGACAACGGGAAAAGCAGAGGGCGTCCGTCAATATCTCAAGAGACCGAGCACATCATTTGCTCAGCCTTCACTTGATCGTCAAATAAATATGTGAGGCAAGCATCATGTCAACTTAATTTACCGATGGCGGCAATACATAGGTTATTATGAAATCTTTCTAAATGTTATGCCTACAAGTTGGACGTTGTTTACCGTTTAAAAAGTAGCGGACTTCGAACACTGTGGACATATTCGAACCTGCCCCACAATATCGCAGAAAATGAACTTCCTGCGATAAAAATAATTTTTTTATGATGCCACGTTATGTTTGTATTGAGCTGTGAATAAGCGCGGTGCGCTTATTAAAGGATTGGAAAAGACACATGTTGCGAGAGAGCATATCAGTAACAGCCTTAGGGTAAAAAATTAGGTATGTAATGAAATCATTGCAGACGTTTTATTTCACGATGAAACTGTTACAGGCACGGTGTATGATGACATGCTTTGAGTAATTCCATACCAAAGATCCAGGTTCTGCAGCTCCATATCACTTTTCAACAAGAAAGATCACCACCTTAGTGGGTAATATTTGTAGGTAAATGTTTAGGGGAAAGAATTTCATAATTGATGAATTTAAAGAAACCGGTCTATCTCATGGCTTCTGTGATCACCTCACAATATCCAATTGGAATTTTTCTTTGGAGATATGACGAGGACGTTGTGTTGGCGATATTTGCAACTCATATGAACACTTTTCATTGAGCACATCGTTTACAAAATTTCAACCCCTTAATGTTGCAAAATGTGTAATAAGACATATTTTCTATAGGACATCTTACTTGTCATTATAGGTTACCACATTGAGTGCGTGGAGTAATTTGTCGGTAGTTTTATTCATTTCAAAGTTGTAATTATTTATAACCAGGGTAATAAATCATTCTTATATATTCGGTTGTATCCTTCGCTGACTCTAAGCAATAAATGGATTATGTCGAGAAATGTGGCAGTCGAATGATTTGGTGTAGTGGTTTAACACTGAACTCGTATTCGAGAAGACATGGGTTCACTTCCCGGTCCAGCCATCCTGATGTCCATATTCCAGAGCTTCGAAATCGCTCCAGGCGAGCGCTAGGATGGTTTCTTAATACAGAACCTGGCCTTTTGCTTCGCGCCATTCCTGAATAACTAGTGTTCCCTTACCAAGTCTTCACCGTTCAGGGAAGCTCAAAACACAATATGCATACATTTTGTACGGTTTCTCACTTTCAAAGTTCAAACCAGTTTTTTTCTGAATGTGATTGTAATGTTTGACTACGTACTACTTTTTCTTTTCTCGCCAAACCCTTCGAACTACCGCTGTACCTTGGCTATAAAAAGTATAATAAAAATAATAGCATTTAATTTAAATTTGCGTCCCTTGTGTATTATTTTCGTGTAGTTGCCCTTTCCTGGTCGTTTCCATCTATGTATCCATTGTTTGTTTTTCTTCTGTATGCGCAGAAAACAAATAATGTGTATGTTTGCATGCCGTGTGCTACGTTATCGCCTGAGGGGAAGAAGACATATTTATGTTGGTCGTCCCTCCTCTTTATCTCGTTGCTAAACCGTTAACGGGCCCACATCCATTACAGCGGCTCACAATGCTCGTGACGTCTCTTCCTATGGACAAAACACCTGCCCCCTCTCCAGCTCGTGTGTCGTGCCAAGCTTCCCCTCCTTTGGCGCGCCACAATCGTCCTGTGGTATCGGAGCCCCATTCAACACGCGCCCCATTGTACGACGAGCACCAGGAAATGTGCCCGCGGCCCCATTGTGATCCCTCTCACTTCAAGGATGTCGGCCGCACAGGTAGAGTTCGGATTGCCCCGGCTGTGCGAATTTGCGTCTCTTGCACCCCCTCCCCACCAACGGTCTTCCTCCTTTCCTCAAAATACACTTCCTTCCGACTCCTTCACTGTCGAGTGCCTTTCGAGCCTGCGGGGCAGGCACGTTAGGTGAAATGGTTCCTGGGTAGGCGTGGCATTTGCTATATAGGCCTACCTCGGACTTCCTCGCACATATCTCTCCTTGATATCACATGGTTCCTAGGATATGTTGTTCACGTCTACGATATGCTCAGGCAATACGTTACTACATCCTGCCGTTGTAGCTACCTACAATGATTTCGCGTGAGAATATATGAACTTCCTTTCTTACATTACTCTGAAAGTAGTTCAACGTAATTCAGTAAATCTAAACTCGTTTACCTTATAGACAGTAGGCTTAAAGTTGTTTAAACTATGGGTCATTGACTTAAATTCATTTAACATAATATTTCTTTAATCAAAAGTCGCTTCTTCTACAGTCGTAAGATCTAAAACACGTTAAAAGTTATGTGAAAGAAAATGTGTAATTGCGAACAGCAGGCAGCAGGCTATAAGTATCTACACCTTAAGTCGCTTCCCTTTATGTAGATTAACTTAGCCAAAAAAGGTGTTTTAGAATAACGTTTTATGGAATTACGTCTACATCAGGTATTATTTTGAGTTTGAGCCAAATAAATAAGTCCACTTTTTGGAATTCGTATTCCACAATTTCTTAAAATAAAATTCCTGCAATTCCATTTTATAGTTAAAAATTTTGGGTTCCAATCCTACTACAATTTTAACAGATTAGTTATATATACAACGTGTCTCTAAAAACCACTGACATACACCGGGAGGTGATTCCTTTTCAAAAAGTAAGTAGAAAATATATAGAACACTTTGTACCTACATACAATACTAAGGAAGGAATGACCCCTTAAAAATCTAAACTTAAAACAGTAATCTGCCGAAATGTCGGAAACTAAGTGACATTAAATGACAACAGTCCGAACATTGTTTTCTGTTATTGGGATCCTTAACCTATAGCAAACATGTGTTTATACCTTCCACGGTCATGAAAATAACAGGGGTGGCCACCCTCTCATTGTATGCAACTTTTGTACCGTCAGGATTTTGGAACGTTTGATGCGGGCCTATTGAGCAGTGTCACTTACGTAACAAATATGATCATCTTGTTGTAAGTGCGTAGGACCCACCGTTTACGCTCAAAACGCACATGACGCTTCGGTCCAGCATTATAATGCTTATCACGTAGGCCACACTACGTACATGAGTCAATGGTTGGCTGCTGGGTCCACTGCACAAGTGATGGTGAGAGAAATTTAAACACTTACTTTAAACAACAAGCACCACACATTTGTAGGCATACAGTACGTAAGTAGTATGGCCATTGTATCAAAAAATGTTGACCTGTGGTCTTGTAAACCAAAAATGAATATCTGCCACACCCCATGGTTCTGAAAAAATGCATGTTTAATTTTCGAAACAGATAATGTGTTATGCCTGCGACATAGGCAACATTCACTACTCATGACCGTGGAAGGTATAAACACATGTTTGCTGTAGGTTAAGGATCCCTTATTGTCTTTTGTTACAAGCCTCATAACACATTTAATGTCACTTAGTTTCCGACATTTCGGCAGGTTACTGTTTCAAATTTAGATTTTCAAGGGGTCATTCCTCCCTTAGTATTGTATGTAGGTGCATAGTGTCATATATATTTTCTACTTACTTTTTCATAAGGAATCACCTTCCGTAGTATGTCGGTGATTTTTATAGACACGTGTGTGTGTGTTTGTGTGTGTANAATAACAGAAAACAATGTTCGGAGTATTGTCATTTAATGTCACTTAGTTTCCGACATTTCGGCAGGTTACTGTTTTAAATTTAGATTTTCAAGGGGTCATTCCTCCCTTAGTATTGTATGTAGGTGCATAGTGTCATATATATTTTCTACTAACTTTTTCATAAGGAATCACCTTCCGTAGTATGTCGGTGATTTTTATAGACACGTGTGTGTGTGTTTGTGTGTGTANACTTTTTCATAAGGAATCACCTTCCGTAGTATGTCGGTGATTTTTATAGACACGTGTGTGTGTGTTTGTGTGTGTATATATGTGTATATATATAGTTGTGACACTGATATTTTAAAATCAGAAATCGATTAAGATAATTGATATGTTTGAATTTTTTTGTTCAGTGTCTAGCATTGGGTTATTCGTGTTATTGTTGCCTTGTATTTTATTTAATTTTTCATTACTGTTTTGAGTTATTATTTGAACGAAATTTTACATTCTTAACAATTAGCTCGTGGGTCACTAGGTAAGGTAATTTACAGGTTTTTAAGGCCCGAAGGCTAACACACCCTCCATCCTCCCGTATTGCAACTGTACTCTGATGAGTAAGGCAATGCACGGCACTTTCTCCTCTTGGTCTCTTCGGGCCATTCACATTTCTAAGTTGCCGTTACACGGTATTCTACCGGTTTTCTCTCTTAAAAACCTGTCCTCCTCGCCAATCTAGAGTAATCCGACATACTTTTTGTAAGTCTTACCTGAGTACCCTATTATGGGTCATCAGAATTATTCCTGTTCCATTTGTCGAACTTCTCTAATATTCTACCAATTCTAGTAGCAAACTCGTTCCAGATCTTGTGGAATTGTTTGTTCTCCATGAATGTTTCTATTCCAATGTGAATGCCCTTTTCTTCTACTCTTTCATCCAGCCAGTATCTTATACCTTCTGTCTTGAGACATTCTGTGATCACGTGCTGTACTGTGTCATCAACTCCGCAAACTTCACACAGTGGGAAGTGCACGAGCCGCAGGCAGTAAAGTTTCGCCTTAACATTTCCGTGACCGGTGAGGAGCTGCATACTATAGTGGTTCGTCACTAATCATTTACAGCGCAGTCTTGTTCTTATGTCGGGCAACAGCTCGAATGTCTGTCTGCCCTTGTCCGAGTTAATCCATCTCGTTTGACATTTATCTAGTAATCCATTATATATATATATATATATCATCCTTATCTTCCTTTGACAGCCTGCCAGCCCGTACTCTCTCCGCCACTAAGCCCCTGTATCGGACCAGCATGTCCACAGGCAGCACGCCTGCGATCACTGGGAGTGACTCATTAGGGACAGTCTTATATGCGCTTGTAACGGTCAGCAGTGCCGCCCTCTGAGCACTTACTAGTTTGCGCCTGTGCCACGAAAGTTCAGCACGGTGATGCCACATCGCTGCACCATACGAGATGATGGCCTCAAACACAGCTTTATATATCATGCGTAAAGTGCTATAATTAAGGCCCCAGCTAGTGTTACCTAGCCTCCTTAATTTTTGGAAAGCCACTACTGACTTCCGCGACACATACTCAACATGCTTTAAGAAGCTCATCTTGTCATCCATGACGACTCCGAGATATTTGAACTCCTGCACATACCTTACAGGTTGTCCCCCGAAGCGCACAGTTGGGCACCTCTTCAGTTTTCCTTTTACTAACATGGTCTTCGTTTTCTCCACTGAGAAGCTGAGTTTCGTGGTCTTAGTCCATTGCCACGTCTTCACCATGATTTCCTCAGCTTTAAACTCAAGTTATTTTCTGGAATTATCAGATACCAGTATTAGACCATCGTCGGCGTACCCAAAAACTGTGCACCCCTGGGGGAGCCCCTGCTTCAGAAATCCATCGAATAGGATATTCCATAGAATCGGACAAGGACCGACCCCTGGGGAGATCCATTCGTCAGTTTCTTCTGCACCATTACATTTTTTCTGTAGTATCTGCTCCATCCGTTGACAAAGAAATCAAGAACGACCCTGTAGATGTTCGCTGGACATCGTTTCTCTTTGAGTCTGTACATTACCTCCGGCCACCAAGCATTGTCGAACGCGCCAGATATGTCCAAGAAAATAGCCATGATGCATTTAGTAGAGGAACCCCTTATCGTGCTCATCACATCGTGAAGAGCTAAATCTGTACCTGTGCCTCTTCTGAAACCATACTGGCGTTCGTTCATCGTTCCTTCCACTTCAAGAGCCATAATTAGCCGTCTGTTAATTAGCTTTTCGAAGACCTTACCTAGTACCGGAAGCAATGTTAAGGGCCTGTAAGCCTTGGGGTCGTCCAGATCTCTGCCATTACCTTTTTTCAAGATTCTCAAGCATCCCAGTTTCCAAGGGGAAAGGAATACCCCGCCTCGAAGACAGTAATTCACAATTCCCAACAACATTTCCTTTATACGAGAGTAGCATCTCTTCAATATCTCTGATGTAATGCCATCAATTCCCGGGGCTTTGCCATTTTTCATTTTATATACTATTGCTGTTAACTCTTCCATGCTGAATTCTAGAGCATCCTGTTCTTCAGGTATCAAAGCCATAGACTGTCTCTTAGCGGAGTGATCCTCCCCCTCTTCTTCCATGGAGTCGTCAGGAAGTAGTGCGTGGAGCAGAACTTGCATTGATCTCTTTTGGTCAGTGATCACATTACCATTTTCTTTCATACATGGTGGAGGCACCGTTCTTTTCATTTTATCGGCCATGAGCCGATAGACCAATCCGAAAGGGTCCTCGTTACCAACCTTAGCAACGAAGTCCTCCCATGATATGGCTTTCTTCTTCCGAACCCTACTAAAGTAAGCTTGCTTCCTTATCTTATATATGCTGGAAAATTCTTCCCTTTCTTCACCTCGTAGTTTGTGAAGTTTCCTTCTTGCTTTCTTGGGGGCTTTTCTTTCCTGTTAAAGGTCTTCATCCCACCAAGATAGGTTAGGAAGGTCCCTGGAGGTCTTCTTTAATTTCTCCTCACAGGTCTCATGAATGATACGAGTTAATCTCTCGACTCGATCATTCAGGGTTCCCTCTTCAGCACTGTGCAAGCGAAGCTTTCTCAGCAGGGTCCGGTCAAATGCAGACCAATCCGCCATATTATGAATGTAACGGACTTCCTTTTATATTTGCTCTGTTACATGGACACCTCCCTCTTGTATTTCAAAAACTATCAGCCGATGGTCACTCGAGCTCTCATCAAGTGCCGACCATTTCTCAATCATATTTTGTGCCTTTCTGTTAATCACAGTAATATCCAGGTATGATTGTGTATCATGGGCCTGCGAGACAAATGTCGGGAGTTCACCTTCTGCGTTAACCACATCCAAATCATTGGTGAGCAAAAATTGGCTCACCAACTCACCCGACTCATCTGTCACCGGAGAATGCCACAGCTCCGATTTAGCGTTAACATCAGCACACATGATGAGGCGTTTCTCTCGCAAAGTTTCTGTAAAAATTTCCCATCTGTCAAGGTGTTCCTGAGTTTCATCTCCGAACTGGAAGTACGAGGAGACCATCCAAAATTCCATTGAGCCATTATTTACTTGCACACAAGTATGATGTGTGTTAGACACACTGTACATTTGCGTTATGTCTATATTCTTGTTGGCTCCAAGCACTCCAGCCCGGGGCATGTCTCCGCAAGTATATACATCACCCCGCAGGCCCACGACTTTGTCGAAACGCACAGAAGGTTCTTGAAACAGAACAATGTCATGTTTCAGCTCCACCACAATCCTATTTAACTCCGCAGCCACCGCTGCCGACCGTTGCATATTCAACTGCCCAATTCTGATGGTGTTACACACCATGATCAATTCTTGAGAGTTCGGCAGACAGGGCCCTCTGGTATGCCGGACATTCTCTGGAATCTACCCTATGATCATGTTCCTCGCCCTTTTTGAGACAGTTTGCACAGGAGTCCTTAAACTCTCTGTCTTCTTCCTTAGGGCAATTGCCAAATTCATGGCATGTCTTGCAGAACTTAGAACATGTAGATTCCTTCTCTCTACACTTTCCAGCAATATGCCCCCACTGTAGGCATTTGTAGCAGCGTGAGAGGGAGATATAATCTCGAACTCGGCAGCACTCATAACCCACATAAATGCGGTATTTTTCTACCAAGGCGTTCCGTACTATTGGGTCGCATTGCAGAACCACATTGGCCCTGTCTGCCTCCCTCCTTCCAGTTTTGTGACTAATTGTCACAACCTTTTTAAAGGTTTCTAAAGTTTGCTCTCCACACATTCCATTTCTAAAGTTTTGTCGGAATATAATTTCCGGAAGTTCCACATTATCTTCACTCCGGGGTACATCATACACCACAATCTTTGGATCTCGTCTCCTGGATGCCTCTAATTTTAATCCCAAGGACTTGATCTTCGTAGCATTATTGATGCTCTCCAAGGTTTTGTCGTCACCATCTTTGACTAGGACTCCGCCACCTCTGATGCCTTAAATGTTCCTGATCTGAAGTCCTTCCCCTTTCGGGTCGAACCCCTTTTTGAGCATTTCTCTGGTTTCAGAGCTCGTTTTGCCTTCATTTTCAGGATAAACCAGGACTATCTTTTTCGCTGGTTTAGGTCTCATTTCACAGCCTACTGCCTGCGCATAACTCCTGATGGTAGGCACTTCATATTTTGGGGGCTTGAGGATCTCTTGCCTAAGATTACCTGTTTCCCCTTGTTGGATCCTTCCAGCTAAGTTGCTGTTCTGTATAAGAATTCCATCAATATTGCTCTGCAATTGGAATATTTTTGGAATTAACCAATTCGCCTGGGTGGAGTTGATTTTCGAGCCTTTGCTCGTCAACCACTCCATCATAGATGAAACCAATTCCTTGGTTTCATTATGCAGTTTGACTATATTGTCCTGTTCTGTTTTTAATGAGCCACTGCCATCCTCCTCTGGATGCTGGAATCTCAAGTTCCTCTTGGCTTTTGGTTCTTGTTTGGAGGTTCCGGATTGTGGTTCCTCTTCGACACTTTTCCTCACGGCAGACCTGGGGACCACTTCCACATTTTCCGTTTCTGGGAAAACTAGCCTTGAGGGTTTCAGGGGCTTGCCCCCTTTGCCAACTAGAGTGAACTCTTGCACACTTCTAGTGGCTGTTTTCAAGTCTGTCACTATAGGCTCATCTTCAGAGGACCAGGAAGCCTCTTCCGAGCCTTCAGTTTCTGACTCATGGGTTGCCGTAACTTGTACTGAAGTTGTTTCCTCTTCTGAAAGCTCCTCCTGAAGTTCACCATCGTAGACTTCTTGTAGCCAAGAGTCCACAATTGATGCCTTCACTCCTTGAGTGTTTCTCCATATCTTGCGGTGTATCCGCTTTTTTCCCGCTGACATAGGGAATTTTTCCCAATTTTTCGCAATTTTTCCCAATTAATTGACAGATTGATAATGACTGTTGCTGCCTCGGTAGCAACTTACGTTGACCCAACGTTGGTACTTGGTTTGAGAGGTTGGTTATATGTTGGGCAGGATCACACTCATTGATACAACGGTGGTCCAACAGAAAATGCAAATAAAATTCCCTTCTACGAAAATCTTAAGAGATTACTAAGTACTCTCGATGCAGTAGAGCCACTAAATCAGAGAATGCCATATCCTATTGCTAATGCATTATTTTTAATGATTGGCTGATGTTTAGTAACAAGTTGTTAAACATAGTGTTCCTAATATAGGTGTATTTCTCTGTTGGACGAACTTTGGGCAACCAAGATTTTATGTAAAGTTATGGAACAACCTTTTTTAAATCAAAACAATGCCACATTATTGTATTTCATATAATATAAAAGTTCTTTATGTGCTGAGATATTTCTCATTAAAATACGTACATTTGTGTTATACACTGATGTGACAAAAGTCATGGGATAGCAATATGCAAATATTCAGATGGCAGTAGTATCGCGTACAAAATGTATAAATGGGCAGTGCATTGGTTGGGCTTTCATTTGTAGTCCAGTGATTCATGTGAAAAGGTTTCTGACGTGATTATGGCCGCACGACGGGAATTAACAGACTTTGAACGCGGAATGGTAGTTGGAGCTAGACGAATGGGACATTCCATTTCGGAAATGGTTAAGGAATTCAACATTCCGATATCCACAGTGTCAAGAGTGTGCCGAGAATACATAATGTCAGGCATAACCTGCCACCATGGACAACGCAGTGGCAGATCGCCTGCACTTAATGACCGAGACCAACGATGTGTGCGCAGAATGGTCAGTGTTAACAGACAAGCAACACTGGGTGAAATAACCGCAGGAATCAATGTGGGACGTACGACGGACGTGTCCGTTAGGACAGTGCGGCGAACTTTGGCTGTACTGGGCTATTCCAGCAGAAGACCGACTCGAGTACCTTTACTAACAGCACGACATCGCCTGCAGCGCCTCTCCTGGGCTCGTGACCATATCGGTTGGACCCTAGACGACTGGAAAACCGTGGCTTGGTCAGATGAGTCCCGATTTCAGTTGGTAAGAGCTGATGGTAGGATTCAAGTATGGCACAGACCCCACGAATCCATGGACCCAAGTGCTAGCTGGTGGTTGCTCCATAATGGTGTGGGCTGTTTTTACATGGAATGGACTGGGTCCTCTGGTCCAACTGAACCGATAATTGACTGGAAAGTGTTATGTTCAACTACTTGGAGACCACTTGCAGCGATTCATGTACTTCATGTACCCAAACAACGATGGCATTTTTATGGATGGCAATGCGCCATGTCACCGGGCCACAAGTGTTCGCGATTGGTTTGAGGAACATTCTGGACAATCCCAGCGATTGATTGGGCCACCAAAATCGCCCGACATGAATCCCATCGAACATTTATGGGGCATAATCGAGAAGTCAGTTCGTGCACAAACCCCGGCACCGGCAACACTTTTGCAATTATGGACGTCGGTAGAGGCAGTATGGCTTAATATTCTTTCAACGACTTGTTGGGTCGATGCCACTTCGTGTTGCTGCACTTCGCCGGGCAAAAGGAGGTCCGACACGATATTGGGAGGTATCCCATGACTTTTGTTGCCTCAGAGTATATTAAGTGTGCGAATATTTAGAACACAACGGTTGGTAATTGGTTCTAATTGTTATGTTGGGCCAACACTGTGTAGCCAACATTATGCCAGCAATGGCACTTAACATGTTACTGATAACATAGCACTATAATTTTCTATGATAGTTTAAAAGCAAAGTTTTAACACACAAAGAAAGCCGTATTTGAAATTTACTTTTTGGTTACTTGTTGGAAAACATACTGTCAGCAATTGGTATGTATGCTTATATTTGGCTATCATTGTGTAACCTATATTGTGCCAGCAATGGTAGTTACATATGATGAAATAACACAATAATTTTTTATGTCTCTTTCAGAGTTATGTTATTTAAAATTTATTTCGTTTGTCATTTATTAGCTATTTGTTAGAACACATACTGTTAGCATTTGGTTTGTAAATTTTGCTGAGACCATACTGTGTAATGAACGTTGGGCAAACAAATTTCATTAAAATATATTTTATGAAATTAAAAAATATTAATGTTTATATTTTTTAAAACTATGTTTTTAAACACACAAACAATAGTTCATTTAAAATTAACTAGGTTGTTTTGTGTTCGTTACTTGTTGGAAAACATACTATTGGTATTTGGTATGTAAACTTTTGTTGCGGTAACATTTTATAACCAATATTATGTAACTATATGTAATTGCCATATTACTGATGTAATAACAATATAATTTTGTGAGATTTGGTTAAAAGCAATGTTTTTGACACACAAGCTATGTATTTTTAATTGACTTTGTTGTTGGTGTGTAGGTTATTTGTCGGAAAACAAACTGTTGACATTTGGTATGTAACCCTTTACTGGACCAACATTTTCACAACGAACATAAATTAAAGAATATCAAAAAATCACATTAAATGAAAAGAAAAACATATAGATATTCACAGCATATGAAAACATACCAATTGTAATTTTTCTTTAAACGGTGTATTTTCCTCATGTATTGAGATAATGTTGTGAACATAACAGGTGGTAATGGGTACTTTTAGGTACTCTGGGACAACATTGCATTTCATATATTATGCCAAAATTGGATATTAATAATATTTTTTTAATAAAAACCTAAAATTTATTTCATTTGCGTAATGGTTTATGGTTTTTTTTTAGCACATAGAGTATTTAAAAATAAACTGCCTGCTGTAAGTTGTGTATCCATTATTAGTTGAAAATATACTGTTGTAACTGGTAGATTTTAAGTTTCAAAGTAGTAAAAGCATAATTAAATTCTTTAAAAAATTTAACACTGTATATTGAACTGCAATACTGTGGTACCTGCTTATTGAGTCGACTGTCGTAAGAAGACACAGTAGTGTAGTGATTGATAATATAAAAGGCACGAGTTTTCCGTGGTCTCCCGAAATCACTCCAGGCGAAAGCGGGGATGGTTCCTTACATTCGCTGTTACTTCCNTATAGTACATTCGCTGTTACTTCCCTATTTTCTGAAGCCCTGCTGAAGTCTTACTTCCAGGATATTCCTCCACCTTATGCAAACAAAGATTAACCGAATCTAGAAAATTACACCTAAGGGACAACGCACTGTATTTGTGCGAACTCACTTTAATAACGTTTTGCATGAGAACTATTTGAACTATTTGTTACTAAGTATTACGAACACACCTATCTTCTCTCTCGACTTCTTCATGTCAATTACAAATGAAATAATATAATTTATAAATAATTGAAGTAAAAGATCAATTTAAACAAAAGTGAGATAACTTTAGGTCGAGTTGCATGACTTCCTTGTATGACATATTTAGGAACCAACCAAACACGTTATGCATGGGCTGGTTTTTTCAAAAACTTATTTAAAAAGTGTGAAGAACCCGCGAATGGTGTATGTAGACCATGGTCGCTTCATTCCATTCTCTGAGCCACGTGCTCCGTTTCTAATGACCTCGCTGGATTCCTTCCACTCTCCTGCTTCTCTGAGCTACGTGCTCCGTTTCTAATGACCTCGCTGCCGACGAGACGTTGGCACAGAACTGCTCTAGAAGACCTAGTCAAGATCTTGGTTTCTTGACTCTGGTTACCAGAGAACTCTCTAGACATGCTTGCTATNCCAGAACTGCTCTAGAAGACCTAGTCAAGATCTTGGTTTCTTGACTCTGGTTACCAGAGATCTCTCTAGACATGCTTGCTATTGTTGACTACTGCAGAAAGAGCGTGATTTAAAAGATTTTCTCCACCTTTTGGAGTNGATTCCTTCCACTCTCCTGCTTCTCTGAGCTACGTGCTCCGTTTCTAATGACCTCGCTGCCGACGAGACGTTGGCACAGAACTGCTCTAGAAGACCTAGTCAAGATCTTGGTTTCTTGACTCTGGTTACCAGAGAACTCTCTAGACATGCTTGCTATTGTTGACTACTGCAGAAAGAGCGTGATTTAAAAGATTTTCTCCACCTTTTGGAGTNCTCTCTAGACATGCTTGCTATTGTTGACTACTGCAGAAAGAGCGTGATTTAAAAGATTTTCTCCACCTTTTGGAGTAGTTCATTTTAGCCGGACACAAAGTACGCCTAGTTACTATCGTTTCCTACTAGAGTCTGTGGAACGATGTGGCCATCGTTACTGCGCACGCGCGTTGCCACGCATAATGTCTCATCATACTTACCAAACCGAACACCCCCACCTAAACTAACCAATGCCAGTAGATGAACACGAATTTGTACTGTTTTCGCTAACTTAACTTGCATAGAATTCAGGCAGAAAGAAAGTTTTTGCAGTTCAAACTAACGTAGGACAGACGGCGAGCAAGTTTTCTCACGCGCATGCGTACTAGCAGCAATAGCGACTGTCCACAGACACTTATGGTTTCTGGTGGCACCGTTATGCGGCCATCTCTCCTTTTTCTTCTCTTGTCTCTCTGGAACATCATTGTGCCGCATACGTTGGTCATACAGAGAGAAGGAGCTATGGGTAGTTATAGCCTGCTCACGATTTCTTCTCAATTTCTGAATCAAACCTCTGAATTATCGCCCATGTATTATGCGTTTGGTTGTTTTCTAACTACGCCATGTATGACTTCTCTCGACAATATTATACCACTTTATATTAAATTAAACGGTTTTGTAAATAATACGCAAAAATTATATAATTGTATTTGTAATTGACTTGAAGAAAACGAGAGAGCATATATGTGTGCTGTTAATACCTAGTAACAAATAGTTCTCACGTAAAACTTTATTAAGGTGAGTGCGCACGATTACAGTGCGCTGTCCCTTCCGTGTAATTCTCTAGACTTAGTTAAGTTTTGTTTGCATGAGGCGGAGGAATATCCTGAAACAGGGGCGTAGAGAAGGGGAGGGGCCATAGGGATACATCCCCCGCCACTACAAAATGTAAAAAAAAATGTTTGATAAATTTGTTTAGTTATTCGAAAATAAATAAATACAATTAAACCAACTGCATTATTCAGAAAAAAAAAGCTTTAGATCCCCTCATTTGGTTTTGTTTATTTTCATTAAAAAATAATATAAACATATTAAAATATTATATTAACTCATCATAGTAACTTTTTGTCCTTTAGAATTAATCAATTTAGTTTTAGATATATAAGTACTACTATCAGTGAATTTGTAAACAACCCAACTGCAGGCATTCTAACTTTCAGAGCTATCTGTGGGATCTGAGCTATCAGAAACGCAATCGTAGATAGCGCACAATGTCGCCCATAATGGAAATTAGAGTGACTTAAGTAATTACTTTATGAAATGACTGTTGCCAGTTAAGGAGGGCTTGCATTTTAATTTAATACATATTTTATTAATGTGAGCTCAATAGTTTATAGTTATAAATTATTTTAAATAATAAAACATTTCCTTTTTTACAAGTAAGATAAGGATAATTTAGGAGCCGCAAGGAATTTTTTTAAAGCATGGCAAAGGATAATTTTTTCAAACAACTTTGCAACACTGTTTGTTGTTATTAATTTGTTTTGAGAAAAACCTGGTTCTTCCAAATATACTTCGCATTGCAGTTGGCAGTGAGTGAAGCCGTTGCACTTTATTCGCTCGGGATTACATTATGAGTTTTAACAAATGGAAACATTCACAAGTACCTGAGTAAGGTGAAAGGAAAACCATTAGTGACTATTTTAAGGTTGCACAGAGAGTGGATTGTGATCCTTCTCAAAGCCCCTATGCCCAGGATTCACTACTGGATGCAGAGTTATCTTGTTCTCTACTAGTACCAGGCCACCAAGAGGTGCCATCCACCGACTTTGTCAGTGTAAGTACTAATATCATTGTTGAAGCATGTGATGTTGTTTTGCCTTGTTATAAATTGTATGTTGCGTTTATGTAAAAAAACAAGAGATAATCTAAAATATAACATAATGAAAACACCGTGGGTTCCACCAGAGAATAATACATTTTTCATCTAATAACAGAAATTGTAAATTTCAGAGATTGGTTTTTCGATTTTCCTTGGTTAACATACTCAGAACACTTGCATGGAGCATTGTGGCGCGTTTGTTGTTTGTTCGGGAGTGAAGATAGGACAAGGAGCAAGGTAAGAGAGAACACCAGCATGTGTGAGCTTAGTAGCTGAAGCTGGCACTCGTTGGAAACATTATAAAGACTTACTTCAGGCTGCGTCAATACACGTCCTACCACAACAGATGCCATGATTTTGCAGAACATTTTGTTACGGTCTTTTGAAAGAAGCGAAATGACATTAATCTAGCTAGAACTTGATTCGGCAAAGAAATTTAAAATTGAGGAAAACTGACAGAAAATTTTTGTCTATCTTGAAGACAGTTATGTTCTGTGGTAGGCAATGGGTTGGTTTTGCGTGACTATCAAGAACGTGGGCTATTGTTGACTATTCAACGAGAAGAAAATGATGGTAATTTTCGCAACCTTCTTAGATTTCGCTTAGACAGTGGAGACGAAATTATAAAAAATCATATTCTCACTTCCTGTATAAGCCCTGGCATTCAAAACCAAACTATTGATATCTGTGAGGAACTTATTTTACAGAAAATATTAAACAGATAATTCTGCAGAGTGCTTCAGTAATTTAGCAGATGAAACCACCGATGTAAAGGGGATTGCACAATTATCACTTTGTGCATGGTATGTCAATATTACAGAATCTGGTTATGTTATTAGAGAAGACTTTCTCAAATTTGTACCAGTGTATGACTTCCGGGGGTCAGCTCTTGCCTCGACGATACTAACAACTCTCAAAAATGTTTGCACCAATTTCGACTACTTGTACGGCCAAGAATACGATGGTGCAGCAAGTCTGAGTGCACGATTACAGGGTTGTCAATCAGTAATTCGTCAGTCATATCCCACAGCTGTGTGTGTTTATTTTGCTAGACATTCTCTAGATTTAGTTTTGACTCAAGCTGGCAGCCTCACAAATTCTAAACTGCATACGTACAATAAAGGAAGTGTTGCCTTTTTTTNTTAGTTTTGACTCAAGCTGGCAGCCTCACAAATTCTAAACTGCATACGTACAATAAAGGAAGTGTTGCCTTTTTTTTTTGCTCGTCCAGATGACATGATATTATAGAAAATTATATACAGCAAAGGGATCTTAGTAATCTGAGAAGCAGACCTTTAAACTGTGTGAAACTCACTGGGTTGAGCACCAAGATTCTTTGTTTTTGTTGAATGAACCTTACGATCATATATGCGAAGCACTGTTGGAACTCCGAGAAGTTTGTGACTCAGAAACGTCTACAGAAGCATTCAACCTTCATTCTGCTTTGCATCAGAGTAAGTTTATAGTTCTCCTTTAGGTATGTTGTGAAATATTTGGCCTAACAATCAACATGTCAAACTTTAAACAAGCTAAGTAGTGTGACCTATCTTAATGCGTTAAGTATGGAGAATCTCTTAAGTCTCAATCCGCGCAACGAAGCCGCCAGTAAATGTAATAATATTTATCCTGTTGCACAATAACTGGCAAAGGATAATAGTTTTGAAATCAAAATCCCGAGAAAATCTGGAAAACAAGTTCAGCGGTCAAACTACGCCACCTACAGATGACGTTGAAGCATTTTGTAGGCAGTCAGTTTACATACGTTTTTTAGACTACTTCATTAATCAAAATGATCAGAGGTTCTTGCTTCATAAGAAAGCGCTGTGCTCATTAGAATTTCTTCTCCCTGTTGAATGTGTTAAACATACACACAGTGGCATAAAAATAGCGTACAAATTCTTCTGTAGCAGTATCCCCAACACTGTGGCTGTTGGTGAAGTCCAGATGTGGCAACGAAAGTGGTTACAAGAAGACAACCAAATTTTACAGCAAAGTGATTTCATTGAAACACTGAATTTGTGTGATAGAACATTTTTGCCTATTCACTCACAAAATTTTAAAATTATCATCCACTCTACCAGTGTCTACAGCATCAAGTGAGAGGTCTTTTTCCACACTACGTAGACTTAAATCATATTTGCGCAACATTATATCAGAGAACCGCTTCAATGGATTGGCACTGCTTACAGTTCACCGAGATACAGAAAGTGATCCTGAACGTGTTTTGGACATATTCGTCAGAACCATTCAACGTATTCTCTTGAAAAATTAATTGGACTTACAAAGGAAAGTAGTTCTATATGCAGAATATAGCAGATTTACTATAGTAGTGTAGAAATTATGTCTTTCATTTCATAATATAGGTTATNGACAGTGGCAGTATCCCCAACACTGTGGCTGTTGGTGAAGTCCAGATGTGGCAACGAAAGTGGTTTCAAGAAGACAACCAAATTTTACAGCAAAGTGATTTCATTGAAACACTGAATTTGTGTGATAGAACATTTTTGCCTANCAAGAAGACAACCAAATTTTACAGCAAAGTGATTTCATTGAAACACTGAATTTGTGTGATAGAACATTTTTGCCTATTCACTCACAAAATTTTAAAATTATCATCCACTCTACCAGTGTCTACAGCATCAAGTGAGAGGTCTTTTTCCACACTACGTAGACTTAAATCATATTTGCGCAACATTATATCAGAGAACCGCTTCAATGGATTGGCACTGCTTACAGTTCACCGAGATACAGAAAGTGATCCTGAACGTGTTTTGGACATATTCGTCAGAACCATTCAACGTATTCTCTTGAAAAATTAATTGGACTTACAAAGGAAAGTAGTTCTATATGCAGAATATAGCAGATTTACTATAGTAGTGTAGAAATTATGTCTTTCATTTCATAATATAGGTTATTGTTATTATTTTAAGATTTCGTTGTTTGTTTTTATTACTGTTCAATAATTATAGTGCTTGGATCCAGTATTTTATGCAAGTGTGAATCAGTACAGAGTACCCCCCACCTCTCCCCCGAAATAAATATCTAGCTACGCCTCTGGCCTGAAAGCAGAACTTTTATTTAAATTAGTCAATATATTTTACTCATGTACTGTATAAGAACTCGACCGTTAAAAATTCAAACTTAAACACGTTCAACATTGTTCTCCACGTGACTCATAANATGTACTGTATAAGAACTCGACCGTTAAAAATTCAAACTTAAACACGTTCAACATTGTTCTCCACGTGACTCATAAATGTGTTCCTCATTGGAGCGAGGGAGGAGGGGAGTTGCATTGACTGAAGGGAAGAAANAACACGTTCAACATTGTTCTCCACGTGACTCATAAATGTGTTCCTCATTGGAGCGAGGGAGGAGGGGAGTTGCATTGACTGAAGGGAAGAAAGGGAGCTTACATCGATTTTAGCGAAGTGGTGCGGTTGTTAATTAGGACAAATGCTAGGAAAACATTTCCTCGTGATATAATAATATGCATCATAGTTTATAACACTAGCATATTTTATCATAGCTAAAGACTTATTGAAAACCTTCATGCTAATTGATGACATGTAACCTCAATATCAGCCCCCCTCCTTTTTTTTTTCAAGCATTACCAGTACATGTGCAAAAAACGAAAATTGGTCAACCCCATCTCTAGTCTATGAAGATAAGTGCTTCCTCGCTGCCCTGTGATCAAGCGAATGTACTGAGGCAGAGCTGGCAACCTGCCTCGCNTCTATGAAGATAAGTGCTTCCTCGCTGCCCTGTGATCAAGCGAATGTACTGAGGCAGAGCTGGCAACCTGCCTCGCCTTGTGCTGTTCGCCGCACAGCTCGAGTAGCATTGTCTGCGCTCGCAGTTAACTTGGTTGCACTGACACGGCTGATGAACTGCCTCCGCAGTTTAATGGCGCCGCTGTCTGCCGCTGGATTGTGCGCGAGAGGCGACGCCCGCCTTGCAACTGCGAGGCAGTGACAAGCATTGCGCTTCACGTGGTGCTACGGCTCAACCTTGCCGGTGGATGTACAAGGCTAATTACTGCACAAGTCAATTATGTTTTCAAATTGACATTTTTAAGGGAAACAATTAAACGCCTATTGTAGAGTCGATATACAACTACCTGTTCTAGAAGACAGGGTATTAAATAGTAATGCCGCTATGCTAAAATGACAAAAGCTATTTTCACTGAGAAAAAATATCCCAGCAATCTCATTGCCTCATATCTTAAAGAGGTGTGTTCAGATTTCTAACTGTATACACTAATTACTTATAATTCATAAAAATAAGTTAAGGTTATTCTCTGAATTTATGAGATTCTACTATTGACGCCAAACCAGCTTTCAAAAAAGTTGATTTTCCATTTAACATCGCATCNCTCTGAATTTATGAGATTCTACTATTGACGCCAAACCAGCTTTCAAAAAAGTTGATTTTCCATTTAACATCGCATCGAATTTCTTAAGCATTCATAAACATAAAAATGTTAAGGTTTTTTTTTATCAACATTGATGGCATGGCTCTGTAACCAGTGGTATTGTTCTTTCATCTGTCTGTCACTGCTGCGTTAACCATACAGGAAAATTACACTGAAGNGCTCTGTAACCAGTGGTATTGTTCTTTCATCTGTCTGTCACTGCTGCGTTAACCATACAGGAAAATTACACTGAAGAGTAAAAAAAACTGGTATAGGCGTGCGTATGCAAATAACAGAGGTATGGAACCAATCAGAGTAACGNTGAAGAGTAAAAAAAACTGGTATAGGCGTGCGTATGCAAATAACAGAGGTATGGAACCAATCAGAGTAACGTGATTCGGCAGCTAGATCTGTTACTGCTGCTACAATGGCAGGTTATCAAGATTTAAGTGATTTTGAACGTGGTATAATAGTCGGCGCACGAGAGATGGGACATAGCATCTCCGAGGTAGCGATAACATTTGGATGTTCGCGTACGACCATNCGAGAGATGGGACATAGCATCTCCGAGGTAGCGATAACATTTGGATGTTCGCGTACGACCATTTCACCAGTGTACTGTGAATATCGGGAATCCGGTAAAACTTCACATCTTCGACATCGCTGCGGCCGGAAAAAGATAGTGAAGGAACGGGACAAACGACGACTGACGAGAATCATTAAACGTGACACACGTGCAACCCTTTCTCAAATTGGAGCAGCTTGGATTTGCGTACTTCCCTGCAGGATTCATGGTGTGGATTGCCTCCTGCACACTTTTAGACATTAGTCGAGTTCATGCCACATCGTCTTGCGGCACTTCTGCTTGGCAGGTGTACCAGTTTTTTTAGCTCTTCAGTGTATAAATAAACAAAGTCCAGTAATTTCATAAATTAAATTAGTGTAAAGCTACATTTTCAAAAGTTATACTTTTGTGCTGCTTCAGTCATTGGACAAATAAATTTTATTTTAATAATTTAAACTAATAGTCCATTGCTAAACATATTTTTCAAAAAAATGAACGGATATATGACACCATTTACTAATAAAAACTGTAGAACAAGACGTCAAAAACTAGGAAGCAAGAGCGGCCGTATATATCATCAAAACACTGACAACAGACAATGGTTTGAGGTCTGCACAAAACTGCTGAAGGGCCACACAGTGTGCAATAGAAGCATGCTTTCTGTTGAACGTGTCTCACTCAAGAACAAATCTCTACCCTTTTTCTGTCGTCGTCTTTTGAGAGAGCCTGAAGAACGTGAGTTCCTTTTAGCTCCACCTTGCAAGGAGTACTGGGTGTCGGTAGGCGAAGCTGGGAATGGTCAACGGAAGTAAAGGTTTGATTTTATTAAATGGATGGCCAGGTTTACAGCGGAAGTTGCATGATCTTTACAGTTAGTTGAATCATTTTTGCGGGATTAATTAAATGTCAAAAGTAGGTTTGCTTCGACAACCCTCAAATACCCGCAAACGCCTCATGCTGCCTCCTCTGTGTTACCCTAACAGTTTCCTGAGAGAGGCCATCTTGCCTAACATGATTACGAGTATCAATGACTGGTGCCCTCATAATATTCTTTCACTATCTTCGATCGGTCATTATCTTAAAATAAATGTTACTCTACCGGTCCATTCCTTTTTTCTCGGCGGGTTCTCCTGGTAGTGTTGTACTGAATGTTCCTACGAAAGTATACGCCTTCATATCTCTCCAGAGAATGTAACAAAAACTATCCTTTTTTAATGTGGCTACAGCAACTGCAAATGATCCTTTACTTACAGGACATCGGATGGACGATTCTTTAAAAGGACAATATTTGGTAGTTCTATTGACCATTCCTATAAAATGTGGTCCCCTTTTCTGTAGAAGGACGGCAGTGTTTACGGAACTAAGCCAATAAGCAGTGTGCTGGCACNCAATATTTGGTAGTTCTATTGACCATTCCTATAAAATGTGGTCCCCTTTTCTGTAGAAGGACGGCAGTGTTTACGGAACTAAGCCAATAAGCAGTGTGCTGGCACTGTACCCAGGCCATGCCAACGCTGTCGTGCCCTACAAGGCAAGGCTCATCTACCCAGGCATTGTTGTTGTTTGGTATATGCCACACCTCACTGTAACCACACCCTCAGATGTGGCTTTCACATAACCATGACATTCAGCTACATTTCACCGAAAATGACTTTAATACATGAGTTTCCAATGCCAAGTGAGCCATAATATGTCGTCTGACGTAAAACTGCGCGATATTTTAAAACAAACAGGCGTAATAAACACGTTCTTGATTCCACTGAAACAAAATTTACTTTCCTTTACAACGGTTTGCACCTCATTCCTGCAAGAAGTACAGAATATACTCATAAATTTACCAAATAAAAACGTCCTACCGATGGGATGTTCTGTCCTGCCGGTATTACGCAATACAATCCTAGCAGAATCACTGCATCAGAACAATGTTCCACTCATCTGCAGTACAGAAGAATGGCACCTTCAGTACCTGTAAGATCGCCTCGTGCCTGGATACATGCATACGTACAATCGGGCTTGAAATTAGACAAACACCACATATTATCCTATGGCAGATTTGCCCACAATTAATACAAATTATTCTGTAAATATCAAACATTTTGATATGGAAAAAGCTTTCTTTCTATCTAGACCCAAATCTCTCTATGAATGATCAATCCGGTGTCTTGGCAGTCCATCTACAGCGTGAGGCATCAAAGGTAACTAACACCGCCAATTTCAGTGGCAGAAGAAAATGTTTTAGACAAACGTTACTTGGGCCCAAGGCGCTAATGACCTGATAGTGATAACTTCCATGTCGGTGGAAGGGTAAAAAGATACAAAGGTCTATATCATTCATTTAAATTGATGTATAATATTTATTAATACCTCTCGATAGTGTGTATGAGGATGAAATAAATACGATGACATTTGCCGGTCATTGAAGATCGCTGAAGCACAATGGCGACGCAACTGCGCTGCCTCACGGAACAATGGGCCGACCTAGCACCGTTCTGTAGCGACTTCAGCTGTCCTGTAGTTGGAGTTTGTTTAAACCAGCGCCAACCTCAGACTAANACCTAGCACCGTTCTGTAGCGACTTCAGCTGTCCTGTAGTTGGAGTTTGTTTAAACCAGCGCCAACCTCAGACTACACTTCTTTTATTTATTTTATTATGATATCAGGTGTTCAAATCGGTGACCTTGTGCATCGATATACACTATAATGCGATTCTGAGCGGGCAATACCACACGTCGAATTTAATCTGGACTTTTCGCAGATCATATTCGTGGTATTCTGCCTTTCATATCGGTGGGTTTTTTTAGGTATGTTGATTTAATGGCTCCTAAAGGTAAAAATACATAGGCGCTACATCTGGGGAACATGCAGGTCATTTCGTGTTTCCAGACCGACCGATCCAACGACCACCTAAAGTTCTGTTATGGACCGCTGTAATTCTCTGTGCAGAATGAGCCGGACATCCATCGTGTTGGTAACACGTGGATTGCCCTATGTCCAGTGGGATGTCTTCCAATAATAGCGGCAGCACTTCTGTTAGGAACTGTAAATACTTGATGCTATTTAGCGTCCCATAAATAAAATAGGGACCAATTAGGCGATTATGTACAACACCGCACCACAAGTTTACAGATCATGGTCTCTGTTTATCCACTCTCTCAGCCAGTGTGGGTTGCCAGCGGACCAGTAGAGCATGTTGCGAAGGTTAATCTGCCCACGGTTTGTAAATGACGCTTCATCGGTAACCAAAATCCTGGACAGGAACGTGCAATCGGTTTGTTTTTTTCCTAGACACTACTCGGAGAACCGTACACGGTGTCGAAAGTCATTTCCATGTAGCTGTTTATGAAGGGAAATGTGGAAAGGATGAAATTTGTTGCTATGTAATATTCGCAGAATACTCCGTTGACTGATCCCACTCTCGCGTTCAAGCTGCCTCGTGCTGACACGTGGATTGTGTGCTGCCGCAGCTGAGATGTTAACTGCATTTCCCTCGTCAGTTGCTGTTTTTCTTCGTTGGCGTCTTTTCTTTTCTACGCTTCCAGTTTCTTGAATTGTGTTTATTATGTTCGCAAAGACAGACCATGTCGGTGTGGCACGATGAGGATATCTCTCAGCCGCTACAACAGCACAAAACAGACAAATGGCCCATTGTTCCTTGCAGTGGCGCCATTAGCTTCGTCATTGACCTTCAACGATCTTTAATGACCGGTAAATATCATCGTATTTATTACATCTTCATACGTACTGTCGAGGGGTCTTAATTTAAATTAACGAAGTTGACCTTTGTATCTTCTTTACCCATCCACGTATGGGGAAATGATCACAATCAAGTTATTAGCACCTTGGACCCAAGCAAATTTTGTCTGAAACATTTTCTTCTACCGCGGAAATTAGCGGTGTTATTCAGGTAGCCTGGCTTGCCTTAATTTTCCTCATCTTGCATGTGTTGAAACATTACGTAAACACTCCTAGGAATCTACAGCTGTGCCAGTGCTTAAGTTAACTTNTGCTGCCGCAGCTGAGATGTTAACTGCATTTCCCTCGTCAGTTGCTGTTTTTCTTCGTTGGCGTCTTTTCTTTTCTACGCTTCCAGTTTCTTGAATTGTGTTTATTATGTTCGCAGAGACAGACCGTGTCGGTGTGGCACGATGAGGATATCTCTCAGCCGCTACAACAGCACAGAACAGACAAATGGCCCATTGTTCCTTGCAGTGGCGCAATTAGCTTCGTCATTGACCTTCAATGATCTTTAATGACCGGTAAATATCACCGTATTTATTACATCTTCATACGTACTGTCGAGGGGTCTTAATTTAAATTAACGAAGTTGACGTTTGTATCTTCTTTACCCTTCCACGTATGGGGAAATGATCACAATCAAGTTATTAGCACCTTGGACCCAAGCAAATTTTGTCTGAAACATTTTCTTCTACCGCGGAAATTAGCGGTGTTATTCAGGTAGCCTGGCTTGCCTTAATTTGCCTCATCTTGCATGTGTTGAAACATTACGTAAACACTCCTAGGAATCTACAGCTGTGCCAGTGCTTAAGTTAACTTNCCTCATCTTGCATGTGTTGAAACATTACGTAAACACTCCTAGGAATCTACAGCTGTGCCAGTGCTTAAGTTAACTTGCTCTGAACTGGCTCCTGGCTACTCCACCATGAAAGGTATTGAAAGAGGCTGCAGGATGTTTTCCGCATACCAATGTGCATTCAAAAACCCGCGTTCTACTATGAGTGGCGAACGAGGTTCATAATATATGTCTCATCTAACCATTATGATAGTAATGTTTTCGAAATGTTGTGGCAATGGTGTAAGTGAATTTCATCTAAAAAAAATCTTTGAACTTTCTCTATTGCCGATACTGGTAGCAGTGTACGTCGCTGTAAACTAAGGCGTGGATTGTACTGCTCGTCTGCAGCCATCCAAACTGTGACATTGTGTTCATCCTTTCCCAAAGATAACAATGATCGTTAAAGACAAAACATTGCAAGTTCGTACAATTGCCTGTTGTTCTCTGCTCACACAAATGCAAATGAATGTGATGAAGTTAATGACATAGTACATAAGGGTCAGAATTGTAGTTTTGCCTTTGCTAGGCGGTTAGAAATACTTCTGGTCGCAATGAACATATATATCCTAGAGTCGATAGTTTCTGAGTTACGGACCTGCCAACATTTTACCACACATAATGGTAATAGTCGATATTTGACGAGGTGTGCCTGTNAGTTTCTGAGTTACGGACCTGCCAACATTTTACCACACATAATGGTAATAGTCGATATTTGACGAGGTGTGCCTGTCAATGGGACCAGCTGGAATGGTGTAAGTATCATTAGCTCTCTCGCACAGGTGGATGGCCGTGCAGGACCAATTCCCTCTACTGATACCTATCAAGGCATCTCAAGGCCATTTTTTATGCAACTCCATTTCCGGATNGTGCAGGACCAATTCCCTCTACTGATACCTATCAAGGCATCTCAAGGCCATTTTTTATGCAACTCCATTTCCGGATATGGCAGTACTTGGCTAGTGAGTGGAACACGATTGCCAGCAGATACATGTAATTCCTGGAGTATTTGAACGTGTCAGACCATTAAAGAAGCGGCGTGTTCAGGAGTGCGTTCAGGCACAAGGTGGACATTTTAAGCACTTCTTTTAAAGTGACGTATCAATGCTGGTACACGAAAAAGGCTAAAGCTACTCGAACTGGAATGCATCAGGAAGATTATTACGAATACATTCAATACAACATTGGAAGGTCTGTAACTCTGAAACAATAGACTTAAGGACATATGTTCTTGGGCAAATTGCATGTTGTTTTGGTGGTACTATCCACACCTCGATTACTCCCCAAATATTTGGTATAATTCTGTATTNGGGCAAATTGCATGTTGTTTTGGTGGTACTATCCACACCTCGATTACTCCCCAAATATTTGGTATAATTCTGTATTAAATAAGTTCGAAAGGTTTTAATGTCCGGCAGCTCGGTGCGCCATTCACCCTGCCTTTTTGCATATGTAACATCTGACCTCTTTCAAAACCCACCATTGTTCGCACGGATACGCCACGCGTCTTGTCAGCATGACGTTAGTCACACCTGGCAAATACCGTATGTATCACATTGCATACACTGTTTGAGAACTGTTTTAATATGCTACATGAAGAACGATGACAGCGTCATAGTATTTGCATCGTACGAAATTACATTGTCTGTAAATCATCGTCACATCAACTATTTTCAAGTTTACACGGTTGTGGAATAAAGTTATATAATGCGGAAATTTTAATGGCAGTGAGTGTACACAAACAAACTGGTTAAAGTTAGAGCGTCACTACTTGCATATTAAAGGTAAAAACGTCGAATTTTAAGAGTACTCTTAGAGAAGTAAAACCATGCAAAATTTCCGCATTCTTAACACAAGTTCTCTCCCACGAAATAATAAGGGGATGTTATCGATTCCGTTTGCTTGTGGCGCCTTTGTGCACGCGTCAAGTAACTACTGCAAACTCTCGCTCTTTTGTTTTTAAGCGAGCCGAACAAACGAGAAAGAGATAAGGGAATTTATATAATTCACCAGGGTCATTTTTTTTAAGTGTTCTCTAAACAAGTTCAGGAGATTTGCCACAAAACCCAGGGTTTTTATTGTCATTTATATNAATTTATTTAATTTTAGCGGTCAAACATTTTCAGAGTAAGTTTTAAACAATATTGTTAAGGTTTTTTTTTTTCATGGTAAAATATTTTGCATATTCGCACAGCCAGTAATTTTGGTCAAGGCCAGAAATATTTTCCCCTGGACATGTGTCTGAAAATAAATGAGTTTTGATATGTGTCATTTTTCGGTGTTTAAGTGCACATTAAAACATATACATCCGGACTGTAATGTGTGATTGTGATTTAATTTAAATTTGTGATCTGTGAAATTCTCAGAATTTTGGGCCTACCGTAGTATGGTATTTTGTTCGACATACTTGTTGACGTNGGGCAAATTGCATGTTGTTTTGGTGGTACTATCCACACCTCGATTACTCCCCAAATATTTGGTATAATTCTGTATAAAAGAAGTTCGAAAGGTTTTAATGTCCGGCAGCTCGGTGCGCCATTCACCCTGCCTTTTTTCATATGTAACATCTGACCTCTTTCAAAACCCACCATTGTTCGCACGGATGTGCCACGCGTCTTGTCAGCATGACGTTAGTCACACCTGGCAAATACCGTATGTATCACATTGCATACACTGTTTGAGAACTGTTTTAATATGCTACATGAAGAACGATGACAGCGTCATAGTATTTGCATCGTACGAAATTACATTGTCTGTAAATCATCGTCACATCAACTATTTTCAAGTTTACACGGTTGTGGAATAAAGTTATATAATGCGGAAATTTTAATGGCAGTGAGTGTACACAAACAAACTGGTTAAAGTTAGAGCGTCACTACTTGCATATTAAAGGTAAAAACGTCGAATTTTAAGAGTACTCTTAGAGAAGTAAAACCATGCAAAATTTCCGCATTCTTAACACAAGTTCTCTCCCACGAAATAATAAGGGGATGTTATCGATTCCGTTTGCTTGTGGCGCCTTTGTGCACGCGTCAAGTAACTACTGCAAACTCTCGCTCTTTTGTTTTTAAGCGAGCCGAACAAACGAGAAAG
Source organism: Clitarchus hookeri (assembly GCA_002778355.1). Classification (NCBI taxonomy): domain Eukaryota; kingdom Metazoa; phylum Arthropoda; class Insecta; order Phasmatodea; family Phasmatidae; genus Clitarchus; species Clitarchus hookeri. The sequence continues at coordinate 789,451 of NQII01000731.1, forward strand.
AGATAAGGGAATTTATATAATTCACCAGGGTCATTTTTTTTAAGTGTTCTCTAAACAAGTTCAGGAGATTTGCCACAAAACCCAGGGTTTTTATTGTCATTTATATAATTTTAGCGGTCAAACATTTTCAGAGTAAGTTTTAAACAATATTGTTTAGGTTTTTTTTTTCATGGTAAAATATTTTGCATATTCGCACAGCCAGTAATTTTGGTCAAGGCAAGAAATATTTTCCCCTGGACATGTGTCTGAAAATAAATGAGTTTTGATATGTGTCATTTTTCGGTGTTTAAGTGCACATTAAAACATATACATCCAGACTGTGATGTGTGATTGTGATTTAATTTGAATTTGTGATCTGTGAAATTCTCAGAATTTTGGGCCTACCGTAGTATGGTATTTTGTTCGACATACTTGTTGACGTNAATTTGTGATCTGTGAAATTCTCAGAATTTTGGGCCTACCGTAGTATGGTATTTTGTTCGACATACTTGTTGACGTATTCGAATAGAATTTTATTTATCCTTTACGTAATATGATATACCTAGATAAGTAACATGTTGTTACTTTGTGTAACGGGAAACAACTAAAAACCTACTTTTTGACATTGATGTAATTTTAGTTCGTTTATCGACAGTTCTTCGCAAAGTTTTTGTTGGAGTGAGTTCTTTAGCATATCCCTAGAATAAAAAATAAAGACGCAAGGTATCTCATATACTGTAGCCTCCACCGGTGGCAAATTGAACAAGAGAGGGCTTGCAAGAAGCTGTGAGTTTATATTACGCTTAGCTATCGTAAACCTAACCCGCCTTAGCGCCGGCCGTAAAGCGCAAACGTTACGCTGTAATGAGACACTCGACTCGTCCTCTAAAACCACCGCCGCGGTGACATCGGGAGCCGTTAAAAAAAGGCCGTTAAAGACGAAAACTCGCATCTGGGCGGAAGTAAAAGTCCACCTTCATGACGAGTCTCGACGGCAAGTTGGCCTGCAATTTTGCTGCTGGGTTTGGAAATAAGAAACGCGAGGCTATAACGGCAGCTTTTACTGCAAAGTAGTTTCACAACTCTCTCCACTAGAGGCGTTCGTCGTTGCTTTTCTTATGAGTTAACTAGCGGTTAAATGAAGTTAAATACATATGATGCTTCACCAAAAGTTTTTTTTCCACTTATGTACCTATATATAAAACTAAAGGTACGCTTCCGTCCGCAGTTACATAAAGCGTATTCAATATCATTCAAAGTTTANTGTACCTATATATAAAACTAAAGGTACGCTTCCGTCCGCAGTTACATAAAGCGTATTCAATATCATTCAAAGTTTAGCTCGCTTTTAACCAATATCGGCTAATATTTAGTGTATTTATATAGTTTGAAGCAGCACTACATGTGAAAATATACTAACTTCTGATACCATGCTTTGCTTGTGCGATGCGCTAGTTCAAAAANATCGGCTAATATTTAGTGTATTTATATAGTTTGAAGCAGCACTACATGTGAAAATATACTAACTTCTGATACCATGCTTTGCTTGTGCGATGCGCTAGTTCAAAAAGTTTTTAACTATTTTTCACGATTGTTCGGTAATGTCAGCAAAACACAAGTATATCATGTACAGAAATTTCAGAAAGGATGCGTCAGATATTGCTTTAATATTAAAAAGTGAGAACATATCCCGAAAGTACCTTTNGTACAGAAATTTCAGAAAGGATGCGTCAGATATTGCTTTAATATTAAAAAGTGAGAACATATCCCAAAAGTACCTTTTATTTATATATTTCTCTACGTAGGAAATATATAATTTAAGTTTACCACATAGTTGGAAAAAATTACAAATTAGCAAATTCCAAAATATTTGACAGAAATATAATATTTCTTTCTCAGAATAGACAAAATACACGCAACAGAAACTCTGTTAAGGTACCTCAATACTCTCAAAAACATTTACAAGCATTCCTTCACTTACATGGCAAGCCATGCCTGGGATGACCTCACAGGATATTTGAAAAACATTTCCCCTCAACTCGTTCACAGAGAAATATAAACCCTTTATTCTTAACCAGTTCAATTATAATTTTGTTGTTAAATATATTTATTATATAAAAACTATATTATTGTTATTATTATTAGCATAATAAGTATATTCTACCTTACCTGTACAATATATGAATTATTATTTTTGTAATATTAACCTCTCATAGTTTGTAAAAACAAGTATCAATTGTAAACAATTATTGGGCTGAATTTTACCGTGAATCATAAATTAACAAATACGATATAATACTATAATCACTTTTAGTTTAATAACGAATAAAGTAGAACAAATGTATCTTCGAAAATTTTGTGTTTATCTATGAGTTAACGTGTAGTCCATATAATGTCTAATTTCACTAAGTTCATGGCATATTTAAGTATTATAATTAATTGTCTCAGTAATTGATTACATACCATATTTTCATACTCCTAATTGGTTATCTAACAATCTTAAAACATAAGTAAAGCACTGGAAAGGAAAGTTACACGTCAATCAATAATATTAATTCAGTTTATTTTAATAATATTAACATGGAAAGTTTTCATTCACTAATACCACAATACTATATTTATTTAATGTAATTTACCAAAAATATTTTCACTGACCATTTTTTGTTAAAAGCGGTTTCAGTCAGTAGATCTAAAGTCGCCGGAGAAATGACTTNAAAAATATTTTCACTGACCATTTTTTGTTAAAAGCGGTTTCAGTCAGTAGATCTAAAGTCGCCGGAGAAATGACTTTCGGTGAAATATTGTTTGTTAAACGACATTTAGGATAAACAGCGTTTGGCAAAATGACTTTAGCTCTAGTGCCTGCAAGTTTACTGGCTGTTGCATTTTCCACGAGAGAATAAGCGAGTGAGTGAGTGAAGAGATTTGGGTGGCACTTAACATCGAGGTCTTGAGAGCCGATGAAGGTGAAGCGAGGTGTGTATGGAGCAGCGCCGGAATGAAAGGGTGGGAGAAACGGGAGATCCCGAGAAAAATCGGCACGATTCCCACATGCGAAAATCCGGGAGCGACCGCCCTCCCCCAGGAATCAAACTCGGTTCGTCTAGGTTAGAGGCGTGCAGTCTAACTACTATACCATCGCAGCCCCTTCCCATGAGATAAAATATAGGTGTTTCAAATCAAACAACTGTCGAAGAAACGACTTTAATTGAAGACTTTATGGCTGCTGCTTGTCGGAAATACTATTTTAGGACAAATGTCTGGTGAATGGACTTGTTAGTGGAAACTATTTTACTTCAATAAACACGTTCTCGTTAAATATACTGGTATGAAAATATTCTGTGCTGTCTTACGTGAAATTACACTGTTGGAAGATTATATAGCGTTCACATGACTCTAAATTGTAGTGGGTATTTCTGCAATCAATAAAAGTTTTTATCGACAGTTATGGTAAGCATTACAAAATAATATTTTTTCTGTTATTTTGTAGGTATTACAATTACTTCGAATGTAAATTACATGTGAATATTTAAATCATAATAACATAATTTGACATGTTCAAATATCCCGCAACTTCCTTTTATTTATTGAAATTCATCTTTCGTCCATCTTTCAACGTATGGAAATGTTTCTTGGCAGCAATTTTTGTCGGAATACTTTCAACGATGCTTTCATTACATGAAATAAAAATCGGCATAGTACTATTACCTTTATTTTCCTAAGCCTTTTCGGCACTGTTAATGCGCTCTCGAATATAAAGTGATTACATCTGTATATGAAACACTTTCCTTTTACAATAACCTGACATGATCAAGTTTATTTTCTTTTTTAGAGTTTTCCGAATCTTAATGATGTCACCACACATTTTGTGATTCCAGCTCAAAATTCTTTTCGTGTTGGCTATCTGACTTTCTAAGAAACTTTAATATTTTGGAGAATATTTTGGTTTTAGCTATGAACTGTTTTTGAGCACTTCAATTTCACTTGAGTTTCGTAAATGTCCAGCTGATTGGACTGCGTATCTCTTAAAAAATGTTTGGCTGTGACGCTCATCAGTAATATTCGTGTTTGTACTGGTTCCGCTTTTTTTATCTTTGTCATGACGGGNAATGTTTGGCTGTGACGCTCATCAGTAATATTCGTGTTTGTACTGGTTCCGCTTTTTTTATCTTTGTCATGACGGCCTTTCCATGATTTCTCGTGTTCATTATTTCCAAATTGCCAGATGCCATGACTGTATTTTTATCTGGCTGTGGATTGCACTCTATACGCCGTCGACAGTAGTATTTACGAATCCTATAGTGAACATTTTAACTCATTGTGATTTTTCAGAAAACACTATTATTACATACTTATGGAGACTGCAGTGCTTCAGAATTGATCGCAATGAAACGTTAAAGTCGCTCCTTGAACCCTAATAGTGGGATGAAAGTACTGAACTCCGGCTTAGAGTGTTGTGCGTAGAGGTGGTGAGATACGAGATGGACATTCCTGCATCGCACTCACAGTTTAGACATTGTAGGCCTCGAACACGCAAACTACACTGCTGGACATAGCACAGTCTGTCTGACACATTAAAAAATCATTGCACAAAGAAAGAATATGTAGTACAAAGTACTAGTGGTTCCTTCACTCTAAGAAGTTATTCACAGATTTACCACATCAGAGTATCCGTGCAGCGAGATAGCTTTCCCCCTACAGTCACGGTAGTATTCCCTCATTAGCTCAGGAAGTTCCCATATTTGCATAGCAGCAATGTTCAACGTTCCTCTATTTGCAGCCTGATATGTGGTATTATTTACATACTATTTATTGGTTACAAACATCCATTTTACAATAAATGTCCTTGGAAACCCAGTTGCCATGAAAATCTTTTGTAGAACTACAAACAGTTTTCTTGTAAAATCTGCAAAATATATTTGTAATATTACAAATTAAATCCTTGTATTACAAACATAAATTAATGGGGAATGGACATAACAATATTACTTTTTCTTCTAGAAAGCAAATATGATGAGGTTGTCATAGAATAAGGGTAAATTCAAAATATCATTTTTAAAACGTAACCTTGCACCTTGCCAGCATAAGGAATAGAACCCAGATCTCTTAAGTTAAAAATCCTACACCCTTAAAAATAAGACCATCTTTACCTGCCAGCTTGTGAGTTATATTTGTACTGGATACCAATAAATACCTGCAAAATATGAATACAGTTTTTCGGGTAAGAAGAACGCACTTGTTTAATTTAAAGAATTCCTTCTTGATATAAAACATTAAAATTAATAGTTAATAAGTAATAGCGTCACGTGTTTTAAAAATTGTAGTCATTTTATTATGATTATTTAAGTTGTCTTAAGTGTTTTGCGTTACTCAAATTTGCATTACATTTAATTTTGTAAGCAACTACACTTTACATAATCCCTAGTTTTGCACAAACAGCTATATACGGTTTTAAGTTGTTGGTGTCCGCCATTTTGTTTGAGCTCGTGGAAACGGGTTAGTATAGTACAAACAATTCTTCAGGACTCTTACAAACACGGCTCTTGTAGTTTTAGAAACAATTAATTTTACAAGAGAGATTTTTGTATTGTTACAAAAATTTGTAAAATTACAAACAATTTAGAAATTTTTTTTACTTTGAGAAAAACATGTTTTAACAGTGTACATCGAGCACAATAAATAATTCTTGTTTGTCATCTGCTCAAAAAGTGTTTNAAAGTTTGGCTGTGACGCTCATCAGTAATATTCGTGTTTGTACTGGTTCCGCTTTTTTTATCTTTGTCATGACGGGCTTTCCATGATTTCTCGTGTTCATTATTTCCAAATTGCCAGATGCCATGACTGTCTTTTTATCTGGCTGTGGATTGCACTCTATACGCCGTCGACAGTAGTATTTACGAATCCTATAGTGAACATTTTAACTCATTGTGATTTTTCAGAAAACACAATTATTACATACTTATGGAGACTGCAGTGCTTCAGAATTTATCGCAATGAAACGTTAAAGTCGCTCCTTGAACCCTAATAGTGGGATGAAAGTACTGAACTCCGGCTTAGAGTGTTGTGCGTAGAGGTGGTGAGATACGAGATGGACATTCCTGCATCGCACTCACAGCTTAGACATTGTAGGCCTCGAAGACGCAAACTACACTGCTGGACATAGCACAGTCTGTCTGACACATTAAAAAATCATTGCACAAAGAAAGAATATGTAGTACAAAGTACTAGTGGTTCCTTCACTCTAAGAAGTTATTCACAGATTTACCACATCAGAGTATCCGTGCAGCGAGATAGCTTTCCCCCTACAGTCACGGTAGTATTCCCTGATTAGCTCAGGAAGTTCCCACATTTGCATAGCAGCAATGTTCAACGTTCCTCTATTTGCAGCCTGATATGTGGTATTATTTACATACTATTTATTGGTTACAAACATCCATTTTACAATAAATGTCCTTGGAAACCCAGTTGCCATGAAAATCTTTTGTAGAACTACAAACGGTTTTCTTGTAAAATCTGCAAAATATATTTGTAATATTACAAATTAAATCCTTGTATTACAAACATAAATTAATGGGGAATGGACATAACAATATTACTTTTTCTTCTAGAATCAAATATGATGAGGTTGTCATAGAATAAGGGTAAATTCAAAATATCATTTTTAAAACGTAACCTTGCACCTTGCCAGCATAAGGAATAGAACCCAGATCTCTTAAGTTAAAAATCCTACACCCTTAAAAATAAGACCATCTTTACCTGCCAGCTTGTGAGTTATATTTGTACTGGATACCAATAAATACCTGCAAAATATGAATAAAGTTTTTCGGGTAAGAAGAACGCACTTGTTTAATTTAAAGAATTCCTTCTTGATATAAAACATTAAAATTAATAGTTAATAAGTAATAGCGTCACGTGTTTAAAAAATTGTAGTCATTTTATTATGATTATTTAAGTTGTCTTAAGTGTTTTGCGTTACTCAAATTTGCATTACATTTAATTTTGCAAGCAACTACACTTTACATAATCCCTAGTTTTGCACAAACAGTTATATACGGTTTTAAGTTGTTGGTGTCCGCCATTTTGCTTGAGCTCGTGGAAACGGGTCAGTATAGTACAAACAATTCTTCAGGACTCTTACAAACACGGCTCTTGTAGTTTTAGAAACAATTAATTTTACAAGAGAGATTTTTGTATTGTTACAAAAATTTCTAAAATTACAAACAATTTAGAAATTTTTTTTACTGTGAGAAAAACATGTTTTAACAGTGTACATCGAGCACAATAAATAATTCTTGTTTGTCATCTGCTCAAAAAGTGTTTNTGAGAAAAACATGTTTTAACAGTGTACATCGAGCACAATAAATAATTCTTGTTTGTCATCTGCTCAAAAAGTGTTTGATATTGAGTTGAGATATTTTTTCGAGGAAATAAGTGCAGTTACTCGACGAATCGTACTATCGCATAAGTTTACAATAATATTATAAGGCCCCTTTAACTTGTCTTCATGCACTGCACTCCAGTGTGAATGGTTTACGGTGAACAATACGTCATTACACAGCATCACAAATGTGGTTTGTAGTATAAAATGTGGCAACCTTGTACATTATGGAATGGAGTCTATTCCTTTTCGAGTTCTGTTGTGTGATGTCGTCTGAATGGATATAAACAAAAAATGGCATCGGTGATGTGTCGAAATAGCAGTAAATCGGGTAAATGGGGCAGTAAAGTCTGTTTGACACGCCACTGCGCTGAATCTGTCTCTTCAGTAAAGTTATGAGATGTTCTGTGTGTAAAACTGGCTGCGTCACAGACCATTATGCCTGGTGTTCAGTAAGTACGGCGTGCGCGAATCAGTGTTGGATTGTATTGTTGTCCTTTGCGACGGGGAACCTTGATACAATCCACAAGTTGCATCCAGTGGCTGCATTAGTTGCACTACTGACGACGTGCGAACGATCCCGAGGGTCCACACGAGAACGCCTGCAAGCGGCGACGAATTGATCTCGTGGATTCTTGAGCATGTACTGCAGATCACACAAACTGAAGGTTATCTTTGGATATTGCATGCGAGGTGCTGTAACTGTACAGTATTACGTCAACGTGAGTGCAATACGTATTCCACTCTTGCACATGTACAGTGATAATTGCATGACCAAGATGATTCGCTAGACGATGAGCCGACCACCCGGTGTCATGCGTGCAGACAAAGCGACTCCANTAATTGCATGACCAAGATGATTCGCTAGACGATGAGCCGACCACCCGGTGTCATGCGTGCAGACAAAGCGACTCCATTAAAAAGGCTCTAAGAAGTGGTACTCATCTCGTGCACGGCTCCACGGCATGTTGAATTGCGTATCAGTGACCTTGCTACCAGCTGTGTGGCCTTTAAGGCAACTTGACGGTANGTTAAAAAGGCTCTAAGAAGTGGTACTCATCTCGTGTACGGCTCCACGGCATGTTGAATTGCGTATCAGTGACCTTGCTACCAGCTGTGTGGCCTTTAAGGCAACTTGACGGTAATTCCCGTATAACGAGTGTGTGTACGTACTTATGCTCGATATTCAGCAAAGAAATGTTATAGAAAGTGAACTTTTCTCGCGAAAGATAAATATCAATAATGTAGGGTTGTCACATTTTAATATTGACCTACCAAAAATAAATTATTCGTGACAATAATGAAAAAAAAAATTTACAAGAGCTTTACCCAACAGTTTCTTTGACTGGACGGGCAGTTCAGACCTCTGGCTTCCATCGGGTGTAATAGTATCTCATTAACGGAGGTATAATTTATCAGGAATTCTGCAAGTACATCTGGAAACCTATGCTGGTTGCTAACGGTCGTGTTGGGTCGTGCTTAACGTCTCGTCGACAGCGAAGTCGTTGGAGACGGAGCAAGTTACTCAAAGAAGCAGGAACGGGGAAGGACTGGAACATGGCTTGTACTAAGGAGCCATCTCCTGGAGCGATGTCGGAAAACTGCGGCACACCGAGATCAGGATTGTCAGACCGGGAATCGAACTCGGTTCCTCTTGAATGCGAGTCCAATGTCACCACAGTTTTCCATGTTCCACCTTTATTTACTGCAAAGTGATCGTTTCAACTGTGATTAGTGACATCAACCCATAAAGGATGACCCGTAAAGACATACACAACCACATCCATTACTCACCCGCGAATCGAACCCAGAGCCCCTCGCACCGTAAGCTGGTGTGCAGCCAACTACGTACGCAAGTCGACACTTCGCCCCCTAGCTCTGTGCTTCCTGTCTGGCGCGACCTTGAAGCAGTATCATTTATACTAGGAAGATAACCTAATCACAGTAGCGGTGTATAGGCTATTCAAGGTAAACTGAGCACTTTTGGAACCAACGTTTGAACAAGTCACTGTCCTTACCCACGTATATTTTAACCGGTACACTGACTGTAATGTTCTCAGTTAAGTTTTTAATTACGGAGGAACATTAGTTTCATATCTTAACGTTCAATTAAAATCTTTACGGAAACATTTGTGAATACTAAAATGATTTATTTTGCTTTCTGCTTCCCTCAGTGCATGTAAATGTAAGGATCTGAAAAATTTTAAATATGTACTTCTCTAATAATTTTACAGTTTCACTTGTCCAACGTATGAATAAAGTGATTAGGCAATGTTAATTTTACTTATGGTGAAAGAATACACAATAACAAGTAGATCTTCAGCAGAACTTTCACATATATTGCCCAGAATGTGATGTGCGGCAGAGAGGTTTAACCAAAGCTGCTAAAATTGTCCACAGCAGCGTTTTGCAGCTTGTGTAATAGTGTTTATAATATCTCATAGAGGTTAATTTCTTAGTAGCCAATGAATAGAAAAATCTTTATTACCGATTATAATAAAAATAACTATTTGAGTAAATGAAAATATTTTTTGCCCTATCCGCTATTGTCGTCGCCGTAGTTTTCGAAAAGAAAAACATATATGCATTGTTAGAAAGGCGTTGCACGCCGTACAGGATAGTAGCGAAAGGTGTATAAAATGTGGAAGCGACGTGCTGCGAGACAGAGAAGGGAAAGAGAAACCAACACTTACTGTATTATTGCTGTCATTGATCGTGACATCCACTAGGATATGCCAAGCAATTCGCAGTCCGCTGCCTAGCACAAAAATTAATCTCTTTGTTTGAGGAATCCAATTAAACGATGTTCTTATCCTCACTCGTGGTGGTGTGGCGATGAAGTGGTTGTGACCGGCCGGTTATTTATGAATGCACTGTAAACTGGGCTTATTTTGTATCTTCTAGGGTAACTTTAAACGACCCGAAATTCTTGTTTCGCTGTCATTTCGTTAAGTATTTATCTCGACAAACAACATTTTAAATCCTACTAATATTATAAATGCGAAAGTCTGTGAGTGTGTGTGTATGTATGTTACCACTGATCTCCATAACGGCTTAACGGATTTCGATTAAATTTGGTATTTAGATACTTTAGGTCCTGGAATAGGACATAGGATACTTTTTTATCCCGGAAAATGGTACGGTTCCTGTTGAATAACAACAAAACGTAATTTTGCAACGGCTGGGAACGTGACCGAAATATTTCTTCCTCTGGTGTCAGAGTTTATCAGGACGCCCAATGACCTCTGAAATGGCTTAACGACTGCTATCAATCGATAACAACCGGGACCGAATATTTAACGTGCCCTNTCTGAAATGGCTTAACGACTGCTATCAATCGATAACAACCGGGACCGAATATTTAACGTGCCCTCCGAAGCCCGGGAGCGCTCAGGTATTATGCCACTAAACGGCCACCCATCAAAATAAATGCCGCTGGCAACCCTCCTTAACTTTCGTGATCGATTAAGATCCCTCAGCCAAGCGCAAAAAGTAGTACCTACGTACACTTATTTCTAAAGCTAGAACTTGATGAAACTCNTTAAGATCCCTCAGCCAAGCGCAAAAAGTAGTACCTACGTACACTTATTTCTAAAGCTAGAACTTGATGAAACTCCCGTTTTTATTTTCATACATCGACGCTGGAAACACGAAATGTGGTAACTACGCGATAGTTGCACAATACACTCCAAAAACAATACCCAACTTCTCGGCTATCGGGCAAATAATATTACCTTCGCTTGGGTTGCCGTAATCAGTTACAAACCTAGGCCAACATAGTTATAATTTGATAATCCGTTTTCACATAAACGAATTGTCTTTTCCCCATTTATTTATTTGTGTGTCCTTTGCAAGTGGCACCAAAACAATAATTCNTTAAGATCCCTCAGCCAAGCGCAAAAAGTAGTACCTACGTACACTTATTTCTAAAGCTAGAACTTGATGAAACTCGCGTTTTGATTTTCATACATCGACGCTGGAAACACGAAATGTGGTAACTACGCGATAGTTGCACAATACACTCCAAAAACAATACCCAACTTCTCGGCTATCGGGCAAATAATATTACCTTCGCTTGGGTTGCCGTAATCAGTTACAAACTTAGGCCAACATAGTTATAATTTGATAATCCGCTTTCACATAAACGAATTGTCTTTTCCCCATTTATTTATTTGTGTGTCCTTTGCAAGTGGCACCAAAACAATAATTCNTTTCACATAAACGAATTGTCTTTTCCCCATTTATTTATTTGTGTGTCCTTTGCAAGTGGCACCAAAACAATAATTCTGATGGGTTCAAAGTTACCCATTAGGGTCCTATCTACAAGCCTAAAAGTTAAAATAGAATATTTCGGTAAAGTGTAGAAACGTTGATGAAGTGGTTTCATATAGCTATAAGTTAACACTTGTAGCTTAAATAAAATCCCACACGTTACAAGCAGTTTATACACTGGAGAGCCAAAAAAATTTGTATATGAGTGCATATGCAAATAACAGAGGTATGGAACCCATCAGAGTAACGCGATGTGGTCGGCAGCGCCTATATAAGACGACAACCGTATGGCAAAGTTGCTAGATCGGTTACTGCTGCTACAATGGCAGGTTATAAAGATTTAAGTGTGTTTGAACGTGGTGTTATAGTCGGCGCACGAGAGATGGGATATATCATCGCCGAGGTAGCGATAACATTTGGATTTTCACGTACGACCATTTCACGAGTGTACCGTGAATATTGGGAATCCCGTAAAACATCAAATCTTCGACATCGCTGTGGCCAGAAAAATATTGTGAACGAACTGGACAAACGACGACTAACGAGAATCATTAAACGTGACAGACGTGCAACCTTTTCTCAAATTGGCGCAGATTGCAATGTCTCCTGCATACCTCCAGACATTAGTCGAGTCCATGCTACGTCGTCTTGCGGCACTTCTGCGTGCTCGCGGGGGGG
>NQII01000731.1:801802-827054 GCA_002778355.1 Clitarchus hookeri
GTACCAGTTTTTTGTCTCTTCAGTGTACTAGTACATCTATGGTTTGGTTCCATAAAAGACTGATAGCTTATAATGACTTATAAATTGTTAAATAACTGTACTGCTACCAATAATTAAGTAGAATAATTAACAAGTCAAGTTTTAATGGGTTTAAAGCACTATTGTAATATTCGCTGTCAATAATTAATTTTTTATTTTTTTCAAATATGTATAACCCATACAATTTTCACTTCTTCAGATAGTGAGGTTTACAAAGATAATATTGAGGTTTATATGTTAGGACCTAACGCACAATTTCTTAATGCTAAAATTAGTTTCTCATGTTACTCAATTTTAACGAAAAGTTTTAAAGGTTTTGCGTGTGTTTAACACATACATGACTCACTTGGAAAGTTTACTTATTATTTTGAGGCCTCTAACGTAAAGGTACTCGATTAACCCGGTTAGAGTAAAACTTTTACTTGGCTCATTCGATCAATGACCTGACTGAAGTTTACTCTTATGGCGGTATTTGGCATAGAAAAAAAGTGGCGTAGAGCGCTCATCCGAACTTCGCAGTAGTCTTTCCCCGTGTTCCATCATTGGATAACATACACTGAGATAAAGGTTTGTTCCAGTCAACAAAATACCTTTTTTTAACGTTTAAACATGATATTTAGTAGCCCCAACAATATATTTTGTTGAGTAAGCAAAATTTTAAAAGCAACAAATTTTATTTTAATTTTTTTCCAGGCTAATAATTTGTATTTTAATAAACAAAACTTATGTGTTGGGCTAAAAAAATTAGACTCAGCCAAATATTAAGTTTAATAAACTGTGTATGTTTTATTTGGTCACTCGTTTGATTGACTTTGTTCCGAAATACAGTTAGAGAGTTTGTTTGGAATTTTTTGGCAACTAGGATAGTAATAGTGTTGGTTAGCTCATTTATTTAAGCTTAATAATAGTATAAAATTCCATCAACAAAAGTTCAACAGTAAAATATCTGTACGTAAGTTGTCCTATATTTGAATTGTATGTATTTGAAACATTGATATTTCGCCGGTAATCACTTTAGCTCACGTTGCTAGGGCTAAACGTTCATGCATAAGAGTTCCGGATTCGAAACTAGTCATTTCTTTTATAATTACTGTGAAAGGTACGTAGAGATGTACAAATCTTTATTTGCACCAACCAAATTGTATCGTTTGTTGCAACCAAATACTTACAATAACAAAATAATTTGTTTTCTGAAACCAAATACTTAATTGCCCTAATACAAACCGTAAATTCGGTAACGCGAAACAAGCTTTATTTTATTCAACAAAACCTCATTCTCAATGTCTGCCAATAATACCATCTGAAACAAGCTTTCTTTATTCAACAAAACCTCATTCTAAATGTCTGCCAATAATACCATCTGAAACAAGCTTTATTTTATTCAACAAAACCTCATTCTCAATGTCTGCCAATAATACCATCTGAAACAAGCTTTATTTTATTCAACAAAACCTCATTCTCAATGTCTGCCAATAATACCATCTGAAACAACATAGGTAGAATTTAAGGTTAGAATACTGTTTCTGAAAGTAAGTGTTTNTGTCTGCCAATAATACCATCTGAAACAACATAGGTAGAATTTAAGGTTAGAATACTGTTTCTGAAAGTAAGTGTTTTGGAATTTTTTCTAACATAGTTTTATACGCTTTATAATTTTTCTAGTTAATATTTCATCTTCTTACTTTACTCAAAAACAACAAAGCTATATATTTATAAAAGTAACATAAATAAACCCAGGTGTATTTTAAACTTGTAAGTTTTTATCAGTGTGCCAACTTTCACAAGCCAGACATTCTTTATGAAATGGATACATTTTATTGTGAAAATTTTCCTTGCAATTTGCAGACTTGTAACTTCGCTAATAAGAGTCTAGGTATAAAGTGACCCCGGGTTACAGTAACAATTTGGGAGTCGAGCAGTGTAACTGCAGGCAGGCAGGCAGGCAGGCACGCCAAGAGAGAGCGCCTGGGGACGGCCAGTCTTCGAGACAAGCCTCGTAGCGGCGCTGGGGCAGGTGCCAATACACTCGCGGGGCAAAGAGGGGCTGTTTGTGGCCGACTTCACGTCGCTAATGTTTGCGGGGAAGAGGATGCCTGCGGGGGAGGAAACGGAGGTTNCAGGTGCCAATACACTCGCGGGGCAAAGAGGGGCTGTTTGTGGCCGACTTCACGTCGCTAATGTTTGCGGGGAAGAGGATGCCTGCGGGGGAGGAAACGGAGGTTGCCGAAGCAGCGTATTTTGCCAGGGATGGGGTGAGGAGTAAGGTTGTCGGAATGGAGCCCCCCCTCCTCAACAATAACAACCTTCCATGTGCCCTTGCCAAATGTCGATAAAACTGCGAGGGCGTAGTCGGCTCTATCGCTCAACAAGATGAATCGCCGTCGGACGACAAGAGTACAAACTCCGCTATTAGGACTGATAACGACACCTCTCTGTTCACGCGATACGCACCTGCTAACAACCTCTGCGATTTTATTTATTCCTCTTTACGCGCCGTATGTGCTTTTCGCAGATTTTGTCACGATTGCTNTGCCGAAGTAGCGTATTTTGCCAGGGATGGGGTGAGGAGTAAGGTTGTCGGAATGGAGCCCCCCCTCCTCAACAACAACAACCTTCCATGTGCCCTTGCCAAATGTCGATAAAACTGCGAGGGCGTAGTCGGCTCTATCGCTCAACAAGATGAATCGCCGTCGGACGACAAGAGTACAAACTCCGCTATTAGGACTGATAACGACACCTCTCTGTTCACGCGATACGCACCGGCTAACAACCTCTGCGATTTTATTTATTCCTCTTTACGCGCCGTATGTGCTTTTCGCAGATTTTGTCACGATTGCTTGTAGCATCTAAAATTGAATTTATATGTTCTAATTATTGATTTTGGTGAACTGCTTCATGCCGAAATGCTAATCTCGGGATGGTTTGAACTCTGTGCTTACCTAAATTGAATAGCTTATTTTAAAAACTTCATTAGAAAGCAGTTGTCGTAAAATGACTTTTATAATGTATTTGTCTCTTGACATTTAGCAGGACTGTTGGGTTATAAAATGGCTGAAGACAATAGACTACGTTTAGGGTTGAGTGGGTGTGTGAATTTTCAGTGAGTTGAGAAATGGTACAAGTCAATCACTTGTGTCCCTTTTCCGCTCAACTAGGCGAACAGTAAAGCAGGCGACTGTGCGTTTGCCGTTGGTTGTCCTGTTACTCTTGTTCTTAATATTTAATGTTATTAAGCTAAAGCGAGTACAATATGCTTAATTAATGGAAATACTAGATCGCTTCCTAGTTCTGCTTATGGATGTACAAAGTGCCGACACTGGCAGAAAAAATAACAGAAGTAATAAGCACGCTGTTTTGTATGCTCTAAGAAAGTTTGCGGCGTTTAGAATGAAATTTTGTTCACATATTAACGTTGTTTTTTGGCGTACTTAAATTTGTAGTTACTGAATTTATTTACTTTAGTTTCTCTTTGTTTCATAATTTTAAAATAAAAAATTTGCACATTACTAGCATATTTATGATCGTAACAATTTCACTTGCGCTTGAACGTCGCACGAATATTGTGCTAATGTTACACATGGCGTAGGAATACAAAATTACCTGAAAAGTAAGTACCAGCAGGTCATTCGAAAATGCTCAGTAAATTGCGAAACGCCTTTAAGATCACTGAACCTATTGGTGTCTAGGAAAATTGCTTTTACTATTGTATTTTAATTTCTTCACTCTTTAAATATTTACAAAAACCTCTATTATTGTTTTCGTCACGAAAATTAAGACCAAACAACGCGCACTTTCCTGCACAGTCGATTTTCCGCAAACAGCTCAATAATTAGTGTATCAATGGCCGCTGAGTATATGCAATTTACTTATGGCAGATGTATAATCCGTAGCTCCTCTTTACGATTTGACGCAAACAGCTCAATAATTAGTGTATCAATGGCCGCTAAGTATATGCAATTTACTTATGGCAGATGTATAATCCGTAGCTCCTCTTTACGATTTGACGCAAACCGCTTGTTGGACAAAGCAATTCGTTGTCCCGCTCAGTTCATTCATAACCCTGGAAGAATTTTGTGATTACTGTCTCCATTATATCGAGCGGAATATTACGAGCAGAAGCGACGCGTTTAGAAGCTATAGAAGATTACCCGGAGCCTTGACCAGCAAGGCCNCGAGCGGAATATTACGAGCAGAAGCGACGCGTTTAGAAGCTATAGAAGATTACCCGGAGCCTTGACCAGCAAGGCCACCAATGAGCACAGCGGTAGGTGAACGCAAAATAATCATAGTTGCGGTATTTTACGTCCCACGGTTGTGATGGGAATGCTGGCCCCTTCTCATCATAGCGAACCACTTGTGCGTTAGTCGACCCTCCCTCGTTCCTCGACCCAGTGATGCAGGTGATAGAGATGTGCAACGAGCGAGTTTGATCACCTAATTAATACCATTTCGTGATGTGGACATTAATGGGCGGTAATAATAAGCGAGTTTGGGCACTCGAAAATGATACGGTAAAACTCTTTCATAAAATGCACTTTGGTCGTTAAAACGGCATTTGTTCATTAGGGTATTCGAAAACGCGGACCGTATTCGAAAACGCGGACTGCCCGAAGTACAATGAACAGCGAACGAGCGGACAGTCCAGTTTGCCCACTGCAGTGGTAAATGGGTAGTTTTTTTTGCGTGCTAACGCGATCGTACGAAATGGCTTCCGAGAATAGTGAAGATGGTTACAGGATAACGGAAGGGGCGTGTATAGTAGACGTGACCAAAAAAAGGGGAGGAAGTGATGCATGGGATAAATTTGCATTAATTAGAGATGCTACGTCGAAACACCTTGTTTGTTTTGTTCAGCGTCGCAATTGTAAGGCTGTGCGTCGATTCAAAGCGGGTTCTGAGACAACACATTTAAAGAGTGACTTTTTCTGTGGACAAAACGCTGCAGGTGATGCCTCTGCTCGTCTACGTGTTTATGTGAAATTCAGCGTAACGGAGAAATGTGTCATGACCTACGAACATTCCCATTTGTTGACTGTGGTGGTTTTATGGAACTTGCACAGGAACTTATTAGCGTACGGGCAACTTGTGGACACGTTTCCACAGCAAACGTGTTGCCCCATCGCAGCACTGTCGCACGGCATGTTGGGGACACTGCAAGGCGCTGAAGAGCCGAGATCATTCCCAACGTACAATCTTCTGCGGAACAGAGGGCTTGTGCAATGACAATGGACTTGTAAACCGATGATTTTAAGAAAATGCATTATTTGACGGTTACTGCCCATTACATTGATAAATAATGGCCACTGATAAACAACGTACTGGTGATGACAAGGTGCCCAGATGTTCGGAAGAGTGGAAACAAAATCCACGCGAAACTTTAAAACTATTGGACGGAACTTGAGATCAAAGTAGAAGTGTTGCAGAATGTGACATTTGTAACCGACCAAGTACCAAACATAAAAAAGCGCTGGATGTCTACGTGAGGTTACCATGTGCAACTCACTNTCTATTGGACGGAACTTGAGATCAAAGTAGAAGTGTTGCAGAATCTGACATTTGTAACCGACCAAGTACCAAACATAAAAAAGCGCTGGATGTCTACGTGAGGTTACCATGTGCAACTCACTGCATAAACTCAGTCTTGCGGCACATACTAGATGACGATTTGCATCAAGGTGAAGTCTATTTCGTGCTGTCATCTATAAATGCAGCCAAGGATATTGTCGCATATCTCAAAAGATCTGGACATGTGAACAAGTTAGCCCGGACTGTTCTTCAAGATGTAGAAACACGATGGAACAGCAAATACGTAATGATTGAGTCAGTTCACTCGCAGATAGACGATATGCGTCAGATTCCTTATGAAATGGGTGTTTCAGACAAACTTGAAGGTTATACTGATACTTGTACTGCTGAGTTTGTGTCCTTCCTCGTGTTGTTAAAAGAGGCTGCAGACGCCCTGGCATGTTCTCGCACGCCATACTAGTGCTGTCGTTTGTATGCAGATATAAATAATGCCTGTCCGTACTATATAAGCATCTATTTTATTTTCAGGAAATCAAAGCTTTGGAAAACAGAGCACAACTGAATTTGTATTTTAATTGGGAGGTACATCATTGCATCTCATTGCAACATTCTTGTAGCCTTCTTTCCGACGATTATCGGCGATTACAGAAGACGACAGAACTCTAACCTTAAACAACATACGCAGACCATGTGTCAATATACATTAGCAGGGCGGCAACCACGGAAGACCAGAGATTCTCGACATGTTACCTTCACCACCTAAACGAAGAAGTGGTAAATCGATGAGGTTCCTTGCGTGCTAGATGCTGAGGTGGATACATATCTCGAGCAGAGAAATGTCATAAATGACGACAACCTTATGACGTGTTGGCATTAACGAGAGAGTGCACTTTCCTTGCTCTCTCAGCTGGCAATCAGAGTTATTTGCATGCTTGCCACCGGTGTATCAAGCGCACGTGTTTTTTAGCAATGCTGGACATATCATTACCAACAAACAGTGCTGCATATTGCCTGAGCGTATGGAGAGTTTGATTTCCATCCATGGCAATATACACGTGTTGCGAGATATGCAGTTTCCAATGTAACAGGCATTAAGAAACTTATTTTGGTAACAGTGCTGACTCTGTGATTTATATTGATTTTGTTCGATAGTTCCGTCTGCCTCAAAGTATAAATATATATTCATGTAGGAACAGTTATTTCACTTATAAACTATGTCTTACGTTCTCTGTTATCACCCAACAAAGTCGTATTTCTATGACCTATAACGAGGGAATATACAGGAACTGTCCGTTATTTTGTGTGTCCGTACGTGCAGTAACGTTGTTTCGCGAACGCCGCGTGGGTTTGTGAGTGTGCGAGTCAGCAGGCGGAAGAATGGTCGTCCGGGCGAACGAACGAGTTCGAACATACCGAGTCTCACTCTGTCCAGTCCGTGAAAGTGCGCCGTGGCCAACCACGAGCCTCGGATGTACGGGCCGACGTTGCACACGAGTTAGGAATGAGCGAGTCCCGTTCAGTACCACAGAATCGAGCGAGTAAATTTGTGACCTTGAGCACCTCTAGTATGTGGTAAAGCGGGGTCACACGTTTACAGATCGCACTTACCAGAGAAAGCGAGCTGAGTGGATTCCAACGGTAGCGAGTCACACGTTACGAGAATTTCTGCGTTATCCGAGTACTGGTAATTCCAAGCATTATTTAATTTTTCTAATTTAGTGGTAGGAATTATATTCCTTTCACTAGAGTAAACAAACCCACGTGGACAAGTCTTCGGTAATTGGTTAACCTTCAGACTGTGCCTTAACTCAGGTGAGAGTTGTTCGCCCTTTAGTGAACTTATTGTGGAAACTCCGCTTCATAATTGCGTTGTATGTATTTTTTTTTTTACTACTGGCAATAATTATTGCCCACGCTTTTTTCAAAACAATCTCAAGCCCGTTGGCTACGGTGTGCGCATCCACCGTGTACTTCGACGGTCTGCACCCAGGTTATGTTACTTTTCAACTTAATGATTGATTAAAACACGGCAGTAGTTAAACGCGTAGGGAGGCACAATATATTTTGTTAATTAGTGAGCCAAAATAAAAATTGGAATGAGCATACTGCAATATCTCATACCATGCTCAAGTGACGATGAGTTTTTATATCCCATGTGTGGTGAAGTTAGTCATGTAATATTAATTACATTGATTTGACCAACCAGCGAGTGAACATACGACGATAAAAAGCCGCAGTGACATTATGCTTGTTTGCATCGGTCTGTTGGTAGAGCGAACCAAAAGTGACCTTGCAAACTACTATCCGTGCGTCTGAAAGGTTTAGTCGTCAGTTGGCTGGTTGCCTGCAAGATTATGTTAGACATCGCGGTTTGTAAATATGGAGATTGTGAGATATCACCAAATGTAATGCTGAATGAAAATATTCGTTCTGTTTGGTTAGTTGTGGTGGAAGCAGATTTTAATAGAGACTTTTTATGCAAACATTCACAGACGTTTCTTAATCGCTAGTTCAACTGTGTTTGCAGTTTGCCATGGCTGATTCCGACGGAAGTATATTCGAAAAAATAATCATATGAACATTTTGTAAAAGGCACTTGTGACAATAATTATTGTTCCACGACTTCCAGAAGTACGTGATGTTTTAGATCACAGAATGCCCTTGAGATGATCGTATAGCTAATAATAGCATTACAGGTGGCCAAGTCTACACATGTTCATTACCATGAAACTAAATGTGTGCGCGAGGTGTAGTATTTCAGACACACTTATGCGTTTATTATGTGGGCTAATGCTTCTCCTATAAGCAGTCGCAGATATCTGGACACAGCTCGTCGTGAGACCCAGAACCAGTCATCAGCAGTCTACCACTGCTCAGTCGATCATACGGGATCGATAGTGTTGCTCCAAACCGTAGAGGAGAAATTGGGATAGCATAGAGTGCGTATACGAGCTCAGTGCGAGTCACTTTCCATGCACCAACCTTCAACTGCCAGTAGCACTATCAAAAACAACGTCGATAGTATTTTGAGTTAGAAATCTTTTGATATCAACTACGTGTTTTGATATGTGTGCGCACTTCATTTAATCTAATTTTAATTTAACAATAATATTATATTTAAGGTAATAAAATATTTCGTTCGTATAAAACGGCTGGTCTGTTCTAAATCCAATCATCGCTATTAACAGTGAAATTTTGGCAGTTATATTACTCTGGAAGAGACGTGCAAAATTCGTGTTGTAATTTATCGCCAGACTGAACTCCAAGTTGCAGTGCATATGACAGACTTCTGCTATAGGCCAGCAGTATATCTCGCACGCTCGAGGCAATCTTGAGCACAATAACGTAACTTCAGCAGCGAAGTGGCCAAAGTCAAACAGGAAGGTGACCACACTTAAAGGCCAGCGGTCAGTAAGACCACTGGCTGTGCTCACTTATAGGCAGTGCAGTTTGTCCTGTCACCGAAAGACTAAGCGAATTATGCAGATTTCTACAGATGGGTGTGTCAATGTTGGGGACGCGAAGAAGTGAAAGTCGGTATACTTAATCTTTCTTCTCTGTTCAAGTGCTACGTCACGTGTTTCCGGTGCTGTGGCCTGCCAACTTCACTATGCTTCAATAGATTCGATGTAATTCATGAGTATAGTCGACGTACCCTTGCAGAATATTTAGTCAATGTATAACGCGTTCTTCTTATGTATAACGTGATTTCTCACGTGTTCGTATATACGGTTAACATATTAAATGAAAGTTGATGAAAATTTATCAGACGTGTTTTAAAATTAAGTTCATTATTTTATACTCGTTTATTGTCAGGCTATATTGTTTCCCGTTATTTTTATTGTTAAGAGTACATAAATTCTGCAAAGCTTGTTTTATATTACTATTTTTATAAAGACGCTTTATCTTTTTCTGCGGAACATTATACTTAAAGGCTTGTATCAAGTTTCTGGAGCGTAGCAAGATTTTAAAATTTTACATCCGCATCTGCAACGGAACAGAAAATAAAGTTTTTGTATATGTTTATTAGTTTGCACTTTCAGTATTAATGAATGTGTCATTCAGCATAAAGACGTTTTCCTGAACGTTATAATAAACACAATTTAGACAAAAGCTGCTATACAAAACATAATTAGGTAAGTAGTTAGGTAGGGCATAAAATCTTGTCGACAGCGAGGTCATTCCGAGACGAAGCATCATGCTCAGAGAGGCAGGAATGGAGAAGGAATGGGCCAAT
The DNA here is from genome assembly GCA_002778355.1 of Clitarchus hookeri. Lineage (NCBI taxonomy): Eukaryota > Metazoa > Arthropoda > Insecta > Phasmatodea > Phasmatidae > Clitarchus > Clitarchus hookeri. Next base: position 811,605 of record NQII01000731.1, read on the forward strand.
GACGTGCAGTAAGTAACAATAGCAGTTTTTGCCTAAAGAGATTTCACGAAGCCATGGAAAACCAAAACCAGGATGGCCGGACCGTGATTGTGAGTGCAAGTGTTTACCACTGCGCGCTCGGTGACGCATTTGTTCAACATGCAGTAAGGTAAAACGTTTACATTTAAGGTAAATAACAGATTTAAGCCAAAATACCGTATGGAGAAATACCATTAAGCAAAATAATTTAAGTGTTCAACCTACTTGAAACAAAATCGTCACATATATTCAGGATGAATGTACACGTGATGCTTGAAAATGTTTATCAAATTCTGTTCACGGTAAAGTAAGCACTTCTGAAGACTTACTTTTATTCCTATCAGCCATTTTTTTATCTTTCCGGTATTTTTTTAATGAATATTCCCATGCAAGTAATGGACACAGTGTATATATTTCACCGGACACGAATTTTAACGTCTAAGGCTACAAAAAAATATATTTATTTACTATTACTCCAAAATAGAGGGCTTCAAAAAGTGCTCAATTTATGTAAATAGTCTATACGTTTTTTGCGAAAAGCTTCCACGACAAGTTATACTGGAAAACACATTAGTTTATAAACAATTTCGTGGATGGATGATTTGAAATCTTACGTGTCACGGAAGTTCAGTGCCGGAGTAAGATTATTTCTGATAGGCCTAGTCCAATAGAGAACATATCCTCGCACAGACACTCAGCCAATAGCCAAAGGATAGCTGCTTGTTTGCACGTAGAATGTTGATGTCTATCCTGCGCACAAGTACCTTTACACAATGGCGTGTAGGCTCCCAATTAAAGTTGGCAGCCAATTAATAAAAATATTAATATGACCTGCCGTTAGAATACGGGTGTAATGTTAAAATTTCTGACTACTGATGTTAGTGTGTCTTCTTTTATACATATAAGAGCACATATTTGCATATTAGAAATAATACAGTTCTTTGCTAACTACTCCACAGTAAACCGCGAAGAGCGTTTAGAAGAAGTGAATGCAGTTTAGCTAGTAGACGGTATTGTCGCAGCTCCTGACTCGTGGTTTATAAAACGTGTTCGAAGGCTGGAAAGGCGCAGATTGGGGCGAGTTCCTCAGATTCACAGCCCTCAGTTATTCATGCGTCTGTAGGACGCGGCACGAGCCCGCTAAATGCAACTATGCACGGGAACAACGAGGATGTGCGGCGAAAAAAATAACGAATAGATAAAAAAAAGAACATGACGGTGAGGGAGGGGTGGGGTTGGCTGTGTTGTAAAAAAAGGGGGGGAAGGTTGGTAGGGTGATATTTTTTTTCGGCCGGGCGTCAGGCCACGCTTGTCGATAAATAAAACATCAGTCAACAAAATACAATCAGATGCGAGCGCTGTGGGAGGCACCCTCGTGCATCAGCTGGGTCGCCCGCTCCTATCAATAATTCTTCGCTTCGCTATCACAGTTGCTGGATTCACGGCGAGTTGGAGTGGGGGGGGGGNCCGTCAGGCTGCAGTGACACTAGATAAGGTAAATGTACCAGTAACAAACACGGCAATAGTAATTGACCATTTCACATTAAAAACAAGCCTTACAGATTAAAACTCTAGTGGTCAGTGTTTAGGCAATGTCAACATCGCCTATGTTGGTGGCGAGTTCCAAACCTCACTCTGCGTTTTTTTATAATTACTTACAGCTCTCTCTCACTCTCTCTATTACGGCCAGGAAGGGAAGGGGGGTTGTGTTTGAGTAACAAGTCGAAGTTAAAACCACAGCATCTATGGACTAATATGAAAAAACAATCCTCAGCGACTGCACATGGCACACCGTGATCTCCTCGAGGTACGTGGACACCGCTAGGGGTTGCTTGTTAGCACACGCGTGTCAAACTACACGAGCAATAGGAGATAGCAGTAGGGTATTAAAGGCTGCCAGCAGTATTTGCATTCTGTTTCTCGCACGGTGCGCCAATTCCGTTCGCCTTCGTGGATTGCAGCTTTTTACTGTTGTGTCACTGTTAGTAAACTATTTTTAAACAGCTTTGGAACTTAAATTTCAGTATTTTAATTCAGTAAAAACGAATGCAAGTAATATTTAATTGTCTGATAAGCTTTGTTATTGTATTTATGCGATTAATTAGGCTCTTATTATTTGTTTGAGCATCTACAGTTTATTATATAATGTATATTTGTGTGGCGTTATAATACAACTTCATAGTAAATGTTTTATTTATTTCTCGAAGCATATGTAATGTGTTATTTATGTATTTCAGTTTATTTATTCATTGTTTATCAATGTTTTATCATTTACGTATTTTTCACGAAACTTTGATTTCAATTCATTTTTTATCTGTATTTTGAAACCTGCGTTTTTAAACCCGTCTCGCCTGCAGACCCGTGTTTCATGAGAGATTGTTTCTCTACCAACTGGATGTGCAATGCTTCGTTGCGAATTCCTTCTGTCTGTCTGAAGCTTGCCCTTCCGCTCACTTTCCTGCAGCAGCGGTTCTTGCACATTTTCTCGGCGTATCCCTGCCGCTTGGCGCGTGATTTCACATTACAACTGCTCCTTTGTTCACGTTATATTTGCCCCCACCCCTACCTCTGCGCAATTGAGCACAATTCGCCTCTTGTGGACAACCCACGACATCTATCGGCGACTGTGTAACCTTCCGATTGTCTTTTGTTTGATACTTCTGCGTCTTTAACGTAGCATTTTTCGAACACTTTTGTCCTTGGCGTGCTGCCATCATGGCATTGTTTGGCATTTAATGCCCTTAATATTTTATTCTCGCAAGCCATCACGTAGTATGTAGTCGCCACTGACGAAGTTTTGTTGGTTGTGTTGCATTATCTTATTTATTTTTCTGTTCAAGATGTAGTTGTTCATTTGGATATTTTCTGTTTACCCTCTCTGGTGAGCACCGTTTCAATTTTAAAGTTCGTTTCTTCTCGTGCACCTGTCATCTTCCATTCGCTAATTAACGTTTTGGCACGTGTTGGGCTAAATATTTTGCTGCACATGTCAGCATAACCTCTTCTGCATGCTATGCGCTGAAGCACTCAATTTTCTGGCATAAGTCGTTTCTGCGTGCATTGCCTTACCCTTCGGGAGCGTCCATAAATTACGTAAGGCGATTTTGATGATTTTTCGATCCCCCCTCCCCCCTTGGTGAGATGTGATATTTTTCTGGACTCCCTTCCCCCTCCCCCTCTAATCAAACGTGAGATTTTTCAAAATTCGTATGTTTAGTGTAAATACGTTAATCCGTGATTGATTTATATAAATAAAACATAATTTGCTTAATTATTTTTATTTAAGAGTAGTTAAGACTAGTATTTACAATTTATAATTACGTAGTCTAGAATCACAGTGAGAAAATCAAACAATACAATTCTTAAGTAGAAACTACATGAATTTGTTAAAGAATATTTATTCTAATTCTGTCCACGGGGACTCATGTGCGGTCTCAAGAGTTACTATTGGAACCAACATGTCCATGTGGTTTTCAATAAAATCATCTGCTCCTTCAACCTCTCTCTGATTTAGCCACTCTAAACCGTTGTCGCTTGCACATAGAAGCTCAGTAGCTCGACGTGTGACAATTCTTGAGGGTCGTACTTTGCGCGCTGTTGCAGCTAGTGCACTGTGGACTGCACGCCGATGCTCTGCAGCTCTTATGATGGATGAAAAGTAAATACCGCACGTACTGCAGCATCTCTTTTCTAGATCACCACGTACACTTGGGCAATAGAGGTCGTAGGGCATGCTGATGAAGGCGTGCAAAGGTTGAATCGGTAGGCAGTGGCGAATCAAGAAGGGAGCGAACGACTTTCCGTCATGCTTTTCAGGGTCCGGGACCGTCGGATGCCCATAAACCTGATTGATAGGGTATGGAGGTGGCAGAAAACGGTCGTGAAGAATCATATGTAGAGCACTCCGGCGTGGACTACAGTATTCCCGATCATCGGATTTCACAACCTGAAGCAATAATTAAAAGCAAATCATACTTTTTAACTCCAAATGAAAATNTATTCCCGATCATCGGATTTCACAACCTGAAGCAATAATTAAAAGCAAATCATACTTTTTAACTCCAAATGAAAATACATTTGTTAGTGTTCACGCTCGTTAAAAAATTTCAGAAAAATATAAAAAAGCACGCNTGCTCACGCTCGTTAAAAAATTTCAGAAAAATATAAAAAAGCACGCATGAAATCGTGGTAAAAATATAAGGTAAACTACTGTGAAAATTCATACGAAAAGAAAACAATACATTATTAAATGTGAACAAATTGCCGCGTACCTGAAGTAAATATTGGCTCTCTCTAACATGCTCGGTGTACCATTCTTTGGCTGGAAGGTCTGGGACGCCGGAAGTGTCATTATTCGAGTCTATGTATTTAGCAACGACTTCGTGTCCGTCAATGCACACTGCAGACCATATTTCAGCCAAAATTTCCCCTGCCTTTTTGAAATTATCCTTTTCCAGACTAACGTCTACTGTTCTACCGCTGGAGTCAAGATGTGTCCCAAAAGAGTCGTGGGGAAGAACAACACCCGTTAGCTCTCGACTGAGTGGAGCCATGTGCCTCTCTACTCTGTTGAAAGCACTTCTGCTAGGGGCATTAGTCACAATGAATATTGCTTCCATATCATATTTTTTTTAATGCTCTATAGCGTGTGCGATCACTTTGCGATATCGTGGTTTCTCGTCGGGACCGCCATCACTTGAAATGAGAAGGACAGACTTAACTTTGCCGTCGCCATTTTTCATAAAGTTGTAAAAAGTATAAGGGGTTTTAAGAGTGTCCAAATCTTGGGCGTGACTAGTTGCAGTTGACAAAGAGTGCTTGCCACTTCGGATTGCTGTATAAGTTGGTCCACTGTATGAGACGGCTTCTGGCCGACCCATCTCATTGGGCTTCACTTCACAATGAGCATAGATGCTCGGAATCAATTTGTGCCTTGAAGCAATCACACAGTCGTGATCTGGCAGCAACACTTTGTATTCAACGTGCAAGGGTATAGCAAGGGTGCCTGCTTGTTTGCCGCTGTGAGTCCTATGGGAACTCGGGCTTTATCATCCTGAGATAAAAAAGTCACGGAGTGAGGGCCAAGTACTGAGGCTACTGTCTCCAGAGACCTTATGGAGGTCACACAAAAGTATTGGTCTTGGTGTGCTTTGTGATGGTCAGCTTCAGGACGGCTCAGCTTCACCGGAACAGTCACTACGTGGCGCTTAGCCTAATGCGTATCTGCCCGTCTAGGCAGCAGTCGAATATAAGTAGCACTTCGGGAGACATTGAACCCCAGCTCAATTAGTTTATTAGTGAGCTCTGAAAGCGTATGGACAGTGCGAACTATCTCACAGCGACGCCGCTCCTCAGCAGATGCACCAAACATAGCTAAATCAACTATTGCTGTAATTCAGACTGCTCTTTTTCTTAACGGGGACGTCCAGGGCCAGCACGAGGCGTCAACGACTTCGCCGCATCGGGATTCTTAGAACACAATTCAATTATTTTTTGCCGTTTATTTTCCCTGTGCTTCATAGCGTACACTCTCTGTTTTTCTTTAAGCTTCAGCTTCTTTTCACAATCATCGATTCCCTGCCGCAAGTTACGTGCTTTCTCGTGTTCAGTGCCGTCAGCTATGAGAGACCCTTTACGCCTTTCCGTCAAATCCAGCTCCACACGCAGTTTAGCAATCGTTCCCTTCATAATGTCTTGTGCCGGAGTGGGACGCACAGCGGATGGTGAGGAGTTCGACGTGACTTCATACTCATCGTCGCTGATCACGACTCCGACTCAAAACGCAAAGCTTCGTGGACACTTCGCTTCTTGTAAAACATTCAAACAGAGAAAAAAGGAAGAAAGCATCGCGCATACGAAGGGAGGCGAATACTAACCCGCCGGTTGAGGATCTTCGTCAACATCTTGATCCCTTAGCTGCTGATCAGTAGTCCCATCCTGATTCGCTGATTCAGCATTTTGAACATTCTGAGCGCTCGCCTCAGCCGAAGCACCATTGGAGGTCTTAGTGTTTCCCTGGAATCAAAACATCACGATGAACACATGAGACTGACATATTAAGAAGATAGTTTGTTTTAATAATTTTGTGTGAGACAAATATATCGTTAAAAAAACTAATGGCGCTCTTCATTGAATTCGTGATATATAAACCAATGCTTTTTTTTCATATTGTCTTGTGTATAAAATAGAAAAGCAGGTGTTTAGCCTACCTTACAAAGGAATGTCAGAGTAGTNTTTTTTTCATATTGTCTTGTGTATAAAATAGAAAAGCAGGTGTTTAGCCTACCTTACAAAGGAATGTCAGAGTAGTTTGGGCCTTTCTCTCCGCCGCTTCTCTGAGGAGTTGTTCGATTTTCTGCTGAACGTGTAGCACTAAACCTTCCTTTTCCGGGAACCTCTGTTTCGCTGCGTTCCATAACTTTGTCGCTTCTTCCTGGCAGCACTTCTTCGTCTTGTAGACGTGTCTTTTAACGTATGCATTGTAATAATTATGCTATAAACTAATTTTGAATAAGTGATACCGTTGACTGAGCCGTCGACTAACAAAACACTTACGGACGTAAATTCAGCAGGTCGGGACCTGTCCGCGCGCGCTGCNAATTAGTCAAAATTTGTTTACAAATCCCTTCTTGCGCGTTCCTGTCGACTCAATATCGGTATTTACATTTTATTAAAAGTAACTTTTACTATGAATGTGGAAATCATGACTTAAATTATGTTGTGTCTGATTCGTGAGGATTATATGAAACTAAAAAAACGTTACTTTGTAATGCAACTTGAAGGGATCACATTCTTTGTTTAAAAACAAATTTTTACATGTTAGGGATGAATTCCAGGAGTCCTTAACAATTTTATATAAAAAATTTTCGAGGTGTAATGGTTAACTTAAGTAATTTTATTTCTGGATATTATTTGTTTTATATCCAGTTTGTCAACAATTTTTAAGAATATTTGTGTCATATTAATTAGTGCAATTATTTAATTATTTTGTTGTCATTGCAACGTTTCTTTCCTATTTTTATGGAAGTATTTACTTGCTTCTATTTTATAAAACATAACTAATTAATTAATTTAAAATAAAAGAGTAACACACAACCACAATACCATGTTTCCCATTTAATAATAAATTTGTTTCCCTTTGGGCTTATATATTTTATTGATTATACAAGAGTTTCTTGTATAACATATATGTTTCTTTCTTTTGTGCCATGAACGATCACCCAGCATTATTTATTGTTTAATATCGCATTAATTTATATTTATTGTTGTTGTTGCAGAGTCTTTATTATTTTTGTGCCACGTTTTGTTGTATTGATAGTAGCTCTCTTTGTATTTCGTTGTTTATACCAAGGACTGACTGCATCTTTCTTTTGATAAAGTGGATATTTTATTTGTTTATGGTCGTGCATGAGCACACAGCTGTTGAGTTTTTGCGGGATGTACGTTGTTACGTTGCAGATATTGATGATGATTATGGATGAAAATAGTACTCAGAACGGAAAGTTGTATTTTAAAACTTAAATTATGCGTACAAAATTTATGGTTTAAATTATGTTTTGACAGCAATGTACAATTGTTCCGTTTTATTAGCGAATTGGTTAAAAAATATGTTTAGAATTATGGCGGAGCATGCGGACAGTGTCGATCAGTGAAACGTTTCCAGCTCTCGTGAATGCCATTTAGCTTGTGATCTTTGCCGTCACCTTAAGTGAGTACATAACTAGTGTTTAAGGAATATCATATCGGTAGTTATAGATTTTTGTATTAACCTTCATTAAGCATAGTTGGTAGTGAAAGTGCCTTTTAGTGCCTTTTCTGGGGTGAAATATAATATTATTGTCACCTGTATGGCTTGGTCCGCCATTTTCAGAACCGCCATGAAGCGCTAACGTGCATTTTCATCCCGCAGTTTATTAGTTTCGGGAAACCGGCGAAGTGTCGTATCTACTGAATGACTCTGCACAAATTATTTCGTATCAGTGGCAGACAAACGTGTCCAAGGATTTCAATATAACAACATGTATTCAGAAGTGACAATTAGGAATTACGAACCGTATGTCAGTGCGTGTTTATAAACAGTTATTTAAATGTTTGAAATGTTCGTGGCCTAGAAAACCACATTTTCAACGCTGTATTGTAGTGCATAAATAATATGTTTTTTATATGAAAAATCCAACCGGTATAAGGTTAACTTCATCCAAAATATTTACGTACATATGGAATGTGCGTATTATTCGCATCGGTACGAACGACATAATATGTATCGTGTTTTCTTCTTGCGGTGAGGTTAAAACTATACAGATTATAATAATTTGAATATTACATCCAACAAAAATTTCCACTGATCCATTAAAACAATATACAATTCAAAATGGTACCGTCTCGCAAGAGGAGCTGCAAAACAATGCCGTCTCATGAAAGACGTTTAACTAAAGTCTCTCCCGACCACATTCACCCGCAATAAAAGTAACACAGCCCCAGCAGTATAACTTGGCTATTGGTTACACACGTTGTTTTCTTCACATACAGAACAGTTTTTGCGGAAGGATACATTGCGGTTGCGCTACATTTCTAAAACTGTCAAAATTTAGTGAAAGTATATGCAATGGAGTACAAATCATATAAAACAGCAAATAACCGCAGTAGCAGCGATTTGAAAGTTGTAAGCGAATACTGCCGAGTGCTGAGGTTAAGGAGAGTGCCTAAAATGTGGGCTAAGTAGCCTTAACTAAGGGATTACGGTAGCTTCGAAGAGCACGTTTGTTTGCTTTAGTATCTCGCAACACGTGTTTGGTGTGGAGGAGCTGCTGAGACTGGTTGCCATCCGCCACGCCTGCTACGTCCAGTTGTTTCCTCTGCTGGGGAAAAACTGGCCTGACATTCGCACAGCTACCAAGTCCTAAGTTACAGCTAATCCTTTATCTTGCATGTATAAAACAGAAACTAACTAAGTTAATTAATTAGGTCTCCACAAATATAAACTCACTTTTTTTACGGGGTTTACACATGGAAAAATTTTTCCTACACCACTTCCAACTTCATTGGGAGTACGTCAGTGAGCGTGGATGTGCCATGACCACGTGACCACACGAACAGTTTACAAATAAGTCCGTCAAAGGGGCCGCAGTGGCTGAGTGGTTAGCCTACACACCTCCCATCAAGACGAACCAGGTTCAATCCCCGGCCGGGTTACTCCCGGATTTCCGCAGGTGGGAATCGTGCCGGACGATGCCGCTGGTCGGCGGGTTTCCTCGAGGATCTCCCGTTTTCCCCGCCCTTTCATTCCGGCGCTGCTCCATTCCTCAATCACCCTCATAAGCTGTCAAGACCTCGCTGTTAAGAGCCACCCAAATATCTTCACTTCACATCACTTCCGTCAAACCGGCACGAGTGTTCCACGTTGCCTCACTGCTCGACAGTCTAGACCAACTTTCCTCAAACCGCTCCTCCGTCTCGGGCTGGCAGTCTTATGTGGGTCATTGAAGATTGCCGTCATCGCTTTGGCAGTCTGTTGCCGCCCTGCAGTGCCTTTTCTGACCCATGTCCGTCCAGAGTACGCAAGTTAATAGTTATACGACGTGTACAGTACCACTTGTCCTGGATTGTCTGTTCGCCCACTGGTAGAGCTAAAACATGTGTATTTTATCAGCCCCACATAAACTACCGTGCCATTATCGCAGTAGGAAATGTGCTTTACTTACTAGAATGTCATTTGCATATCTTTTTTTCAAATTTTCAGTCTTTACATGGGCATTATATTTGCCTCCTTCATCTCCTATTTTGCTATAATTTACATATGCTTTGGCGAATGCTCACACATAGATTAGTAAAAATTTACTTTTGCCCATTACACTAGGAACCTCGCTGGCAGCGATATTCATTTGTATTTGAATCTTCAATAACCGGCCACAAAGTCTATATATATATATATATATATATATATATATATATATATATACACACACCTAAAACTGCGGGGTATAATTAGTATAAAAACTCTTATCTAAAAATTTTAGTAAAATTACAGGCATTTATTTTCGTCAGGAAACTAACTGAATGCGATTGCAGCGTAAGTTTCTGTGAATTTACGNCTCTAGAAACATTCCATGGATTGTATATTATCAGTTGTGGATATAGCACTATACGAAGTCTCTAAAAACTTCTGGCTATTCAATTGCAAAAATTTAAAACAAGTATTTAATCATGAATAAAACTTAGGCTGATACAAGAACTTATGCTTTCATCTATTGTATTTCCATATCTAATATAATTAATAATGTCTATTTACCTTCACTAGACGGACGTCTTTGATCAAATCCACTTATTGCCAAGGTGTTTGAAATTATGCTAACAATTGTAGTGTTAATGTATTGAAATTGTCTGATTGATGTTTGTTTCTCAACAGCCTTCGAAAGTACCAGTTTACAGTCTATTCACGGTATCTTCGAACTTTTTTAATCAACCCTTTCAAAAACTACCCTTGGTATGCCTTGTTTGGTTGTTTCCAAAATACGTCACGTACCACAGCCGTTTAATAATTTAGTTAAACGAAAAGTATCTTTCTTGTTTGTGGTGAAATAAAAATTTGCTTGTATTGTATTTATTAATTATAATGTTTCAATTATAATTGATATGAATAAAATTTGGAAGAAAATAGGTTTGTTGGTAATGCCTAGTAATAAATAGTTCTTATGCAAAATAATATTAAACTGAGTGTGCACAAACGTGTTGCGTTGTCCCTTATGTGTAATTTCGTAGACTTAGTTAAGCCTTGTTTGGATGAGGTGGAGGAGCAGCCTGAATGTATAACTTAAGCTTGAGTGCTTGGAGCTGGCCACACATTTCACTGTAGGCTCTGTAATACCCCTAACTACTTTGTTTAAGGGTAAATGACGTAGCATCAAGATTCAGTGTCCAGTATTGAATACAATTGACGTGTTTAGTGAAGTTAGAAGTGTCTTTATAATGACAAGTTGGTTTCCATACACGAAACTGGCCCACGACCGGTCAGTATTTACCACTTGGTGTCACACTTCAGCATTAGGCATGCCGGACATCGTGCAGAATGTGGCTTCATCAGAACTTGGAAAAGGCCACAGACAGAGCCTGAATAGGATTTATAACCAAATCAGAGATTTCCGTGGCACTTATGTGTAACACATGATTTTACTGAATATCTTAGCATAAGAGACTTAATTTCCACATGTATTCTAGCTCACAAATCTGAAGTTAACAAGAAAGCATAGTGCTGTTACAATTGCCACAGTAAATTAACTAATAAATAACAAAAATGATTAGTTATGTATTCAAAACTCTTTTATTATGTATACGAGAGATCGTTTATAGGCAAGAGTGTTTAAACACAAGCTGGCAGAGCCCTTCAAGATTGATGAACACTATTTCATATGGGGACTGAGTCACCCATCCCCTCTTCTTTACTGTGGCATCCGTAGGCAGTGGTGCATGTGTTATCAGATGTGGCACTGAAAGAAAGGTTTCATGTAAATGGCAAAATAAATGTGGGAAGTTGTTTAAATATAATAGTGTTTTTCCCGGCAGAATTTGTTGAGTCAACACATGATTTTCATTTTTCACATACTCGTTTTGTTAGCTGAACAAATTCAGTATTGTTGCGCATACTTGTAAATTAAGCTGAATATTCGTTAGCCCTATACAGAACAGTATTTTGCTCCTGAAAAAAAAACGTTTATCTCAGTATGGCGGAGGTGAAGATGAAAAACTGAGGGTTTATTGAATACGTCTTCAAGAACCGAAATAGTTCCAGGATTAAGTATTGAACAGTGAAAACGTTTAGCGAAATAATACCTGAGTTATTTTTATATATAAGGAACTTAGTCTTTTGTACGCTTACAGTCGAGGCCAAAATTGTGTTCCTTTATAACAGTAATTCATTACTAACGAAAATTACCTATTCATGACAACGAGAAACCAAGAAACGTAGAAAAGTGAATGTGGATAACCATGACCAAGTTTAAACGCATGAACTTGAGGAGAAAATAGACAACGGCTTATTACGTTTATATAAAACTGAATAAAATAACATATTCATATTTCATTTTACATTAGTTTGAACTACAAAACACTTATCGAACTTATTGTGCATTATTTTTCTTATCATAAACAGTAATGTAGTTGGATTAGGTGGTTCTGTTAGGTTGGGACGCTATGATTAAAATTATAGTCTAAATAAATTATTTGACTGTATTCACTCATGTACTATTAAAGTCCTTTTATGAATAATGTATTTTGAGAATGAGGTAATTGTAACAAAACATATACGTTCCGTTTCGTTTATTAAACACTCCCGTATGCGTGCACTGAAAAAAAAATCTTGTTGGCGACCACAAAATTCTTTTTTCAATACAGACATGACAAAAGATTTTGCGGTACCAACAAAATTATTTCGTCATTCCAGTATTTAGTGGAAACTACAAAATGACGTTCGTGGCCACCAATATATTCAGTGTTTTCGTAGGCAATAATGTGTTCGTTAGTCACAGTGAAGGGGTTGCGTTGGTGGCAACAATATATCCAGTGTTTTCGTAGGCAATAATGTGTTCGTTAGTCACAGTGAAGGTTGCGTTGATGGCAACAATAATGATTAGGGAGGATTGTGGTTTTCTAAGCTGTAGGCTTTTGTAGGTCGATACAGTGTAACAACAATCAAGTAATATTTTCATAGTCTTCATGAGTGCGATTCGAACCTTGGACCTCTCAACTGCGAGGTCCAAGGTTTAGTTTTCTCTTCAACATGTATATATCTGAAAAATAATAAGTGGTGCACACAAGGCTTGCACACTTCACCTCATGGAAAGTTAATTTTATGGAATTATTTACATGTAACATTTACTAACTTTGAATAAAGTAATTATATAATCCGTTCATAGGTAATTAAGAATATCCCTACCAAACAAGTTCGTAACCTGATACAAAGAACCGGACACAGACAAATATGGCGTCGTGGCCAGGCAGAAGGTGGCCACTTCTAATATTAGAGAGCGCATGCGCAGATTATAACGGATGTAGTTATGCAGTCGCAGCAAAATTGTTTACTGAGGATATGAATGCTGTTGCTGCCAACTAAATATTTCGTAGCAGACAATAAACGTTTTCAATAAACACATATGTTAGTGAGTACTAAATAGCTATCCTACTAGTCACTCTACATGTTATTGGGTGCCACAATCTAATTTTACCAACAACAAAATTTCGCCTCGTAAAGCATTAACAAAACCGTTTTTGTAGCCACAAACAGATATGTCTCCTCGGTTTATTTATGACGGCCCTCAAAAACTCATGCTCTGTAATAACGAACAGCAATAGCATAGGAAGATTTTTAACTTAAAGGGTGGCGGGAGAGGGGTGAAGGTATATTTTAAGACTCAAGTTAAAGAAAGTTTCGTTGGGACAGAATGGCGCGCATTATGAGGCCTATTTAAGTGTCGGTGAAATTACATCTGATTCAGCGAGAGCACGGGGACGAGAGAGAGCGGGAGGCAGTTTGGTGGAGGACGCGTGGACCCACAGTTCCAGCGGAGCTTCGTCCAAGAAATCGAACAGCAAACCCCGCAGAGGAGTGTGCCCGTACCACAGCAACGAAAGCCCATTAGAGCGATAAGAGTCGATTTCGATCGGTGTCCTTCTAGAAAATGTTTCTCAGACACTTAATCTCAAGATTGTGACGTAGAACCCTAAGAGTGAAAGTAGTGTGGAGTGTGCATTCCAGCTGCACCTTAACCATATTGTGTACTACAAAAAAAACTGTTTTGTTTTACCACCAGAGCTGTGAAAATCATGTGGCTGGAACTAAGGTTAGCAATAAAGACGTAAGCTGGTTACAAAAACTATTTTATACAAAAACATGTGTTGAGAATATCAAGCCAATGTTTATCTCAGGATTTTGGCAACTTTTTTTTTGGCAAATACTGGCCTGCCATAAGCGATTTTTAAGGACATTCACACAATACGTAAGACACTCTTCTTCACATTTAATATATGTGGAGAAGGAATCTTTGGCACCATTATTGGAGTTTACTGCCATTAGTTGCGAACGGATTTATTATCGGCGTCTAAGGGGTTCTTGAATGCATTTTCACGAGAATGAACATAATTGGCTTAGTAAGAATTCGCCTTACTGCATTAATTTAAGTGGCCTATATGGATGACAGAAAGTTCCAGTACAAAGTTGGCTCAGTTGCCTCCCACTCGCTGAGATCTCTGACTCAATCCCAGGCAATAGTTTTGAAAGGGATTCTCTTGAAAGGNTGGAGAGTGTAGTGCATCTATTCAACACATTATACAATGCTCGGCCTGGCTGGAACGAAAATTGTGTATCCCAGGTAAGGCATCAGGCTGCAACCAGAGCTAGCCTCCTGGCATCCATACTGGCCCTGCCCGGAGGAGAAAACAACTTGTTGATTGATATTTTCACTTCACGGCAGTGCTATTACTTTGCAGTGGCCTTCCTGTTGAGCCTACTCGGTCGCTTTAATGGCGGCGTGTCGCTGAGGAATGGACTGTGTGTCTGTCTGGCTCTTAATTGTGTACGTTCCTTAATGGCTTGGCTGTCGTCCGGTGCGTTCGTCTGGACGTCGATTGACGGATCACCTCTGCGCCTAGTTACCAAGGCGATTCTCTCTCACCTTGTCTTTAGCGTGCGTCCAGTTGGCTGAACGAGGTCTGCCCTTGTACTGGAGTTGGCATTATTCATATTTGGCGACTATCCGCTACCTGTCTTGGTTTCGTCAGCTGCACTGGAAAGAGGTTAGTTCCGACCAACTAAATATCGGTTTCTATGTGGCCAAAACTATTTTGCTGAGTAAACAAAACTTGAAATGCTAGTTAAACATAAATAACATTGTCAACAAAATGCTTGGTTGAATCAACTCTATATAATTGTTTGGCCGCTAAGCTGAATGTCTTCGTTTGAAAATAGAGCTCGAGAGTTTGTTTGTACTTTTTGTGACAATTGGGACAGCAACAGTAGTTTAGTGCATTTATTATATGTTTAATAATTTTATAAACATCCTAATGAAACAAGTCCAATAGGAAACTAAATCCAGGGTGCGTGTAATTATGTACGCGCGTTAGAAGTTATACTTCTTTGGCGTGAATAAAATAAAATTTTATTATGTTTGCAAATCATTTATGTAAGTAGGAAAAACGATAAAATGACCGACGAAAGGCATTAAAAACAACTAATAAAGGTTTGAGTAAAGAACAAAACTAAATTACCTTCAACGCGTTAAAAGAAGTATAACTTAATAAAACAATACTTACAAAAAATTTACCTCAACTACTTGAAAACCCTTTCAAAATTTTACTATACAAATTTTGCCACTAACAAATTTTTTACGGCACAATATAAGTAATATTAATTAGTAATATATATATATATATATATATATATAT
>NQII01000732.1:2649-86387 GCA_002778355.1 Clitarchus hookeri
CGGAATGGATTGTGTCACGAGCGCAATTGCTCTGTAAATCCATTCCGGCAGCCGACCCAACATTTCTGCGATAGGTGCGGTCGCCCCTTCAACTGCACAGACAAGCTTGCCGAACGTAGTGCAACATGTACAGGACTGGTCAGGCATGCCGCTTTGCTCAACTGCACGTTCTGTAATGAGGGCTTCGGGCACTCCTGTGATGCTCGGCGCCATGAACGTATTTGTTGGGCGAACCCTACTGCTCCATCAAGGGCATGTGGGAAATGCGACCAGCAGTTTACCAGGACCGATAGGCTTCGTGCGTATAGCGCAAAGTGTTCTGGTGCTGCCACAACCACCTCCCGGCCGGGGAAGCGTGCACGAGTGACAAGCCCGCAGCCAGAGCCGTCCCATAATGTTCTGGTTCTTGAGAGCGAGGGTAGCTCTCGCCAAGGCTTCATTGCCACTGGGGCTGGCGAGAGCAACACAAATGGGTTTGTGGAGGTTGAAAGCGCGTTCCGGGGCATAATGAAAAAATACGTCGCCGAGAATACCTCGAGGGAAGCTATAGACATTTGCGACTACCTCGAGGCAATGAAAGCGAATATAATTGGCCAGCTAGAGCAGGAACTCGAGACACAGGGGACGGTCCAAATTTAATATATTTCTTGTATATATGGTAAACCGGAACTGCATGAGGACAAGGAGGATCGACGTGCCTTAAAGACAATGAACACACCTCTCTTTAACATAGCCGACATGGAGTCAGCTGTGTCGTCTGCCATTGCCAAGATCTGCCTGGAGGAGGCTGACTATATGGGGAAGGGTAGCATCTGGACTCTCACTGCTGTGAAACAAGTCCAGTTACGCGTAAACAAGCTCAAACCTCTTAGAGTCTCCTCGTATATCGCCCTGCCTGTAGGTTTAGTGGAGAAATGCGCTGTTATCAACCCCCACAACGATCACCTGCAGTGCTTTAAATGGGCGATACTGGCACACTTTGTAGAGGGAGGCACCCGGAACACATCAACCAGCGATACACCAGGCTGGAGACGCTCTTCGATTTTTCCAACATAAATATTCCCACCCTTCTGCGGCAAATAGCCACTTTTGAGAGAGCGAATCTGGGGGTCAGCGTCAACATATACACACTCGATGAGAATACGAAAGTAGTGCCGATATGGATGACAGATGTGGAACTGGCCGAGCACTTTTATTTGCTGCTGCTCACCAGTGCGGACGACCAGAACTTGCATTATTGTTACGTGTCGAATTTCTCGCGACTGGTAAGCTCCCATGTGACTGGTTACGCACATGCGATCAATATCTGTAAACGCTGCTTCAAGGCGTATGATAATCGAGCACGGGTTGACAGGGCTGATGGGTGTGCTGAGCACAGGAGGTATTGCAATGACCATACAGCTGTTCGCGCCGACATGCCACAGCTGGACAGGAATGGCAAGCTGCCTGTGCTTAAGTTCAAAAATTACCAGAATGACGACATGGTACCTATTGTAGTATATGCAGACTTTGATGNAGGAACGGCAAGCTGCCTGTGCTTAAGTTCAAAAATTACCAGAATGACGACATGGTACCTTTTGTAGTATATGCAGACTTTGAGGCAATGCTGGTGCCTGTGCAAATGTGTCAGCCGAACCCGAACACATCCTACACTTATAGGTACCGAAAATACGAGCCCTATAGTTATGGCATATACATTAAAGTTGATAATTCAATTATTACCACCTATAAGACAACCAGCCTACCCCCGGGTATAACTGTTTACATGNAAGTTGATAATTCAATTATTCCCACCTATAAGACAACCAGCCTACCCCCGGGTATAACCATTTACACGGGCGAAGGAGCATCGAAACCCTTCATGGAAGAGGTGGTTAGGATAGGTCTCCTGGTTAAAGACATATATAGTCAGTCTGAACCTATGCGAGCACAAACACATGTGGAACAGGCTGGCTATACTCTAGTCACTACCTGCTACCACTGTTCTGACATGTTCACCTACAACAACCAAAAGGTGCATGACCATGATCATTTTACCGGCAGTTTTATCGGGGTGTCATGTAATAACTGCAACAAGCTTTGTCGCCGCCCCCAGAAACTGCAGATACTCTTCCATAACTTAATGTATGATACCAATTTTATAATTAAGCAGCTTGGCTACGATTCCCAGGACATATTTATTATTCCAAATACCGAGGAGACACTCATCACCTTCAGTAAAGGTTTGGGCGACAAGTTCACAATACAGTTCATCGATACATATACGTTCATGTCTGCCAGCCTGGCAACGCTCGCTGAGAATCTGCCGACCGGTGAATTCCACACAACATCCCACTTCTTCACAGTACAGTGCGAGCTCAAGCTGGTAACCTGGAAAGGTGTCTTCCCCTACGATTATGTTAGCTCGTGGGAGAAGCTCGCCGAGCCATGGTTACCTGCTACAGAGTCCTATAATAGGCTTACTGGGGGAACGTCAGTGCCAAGGACTACCAGCACGTACAAACTGTCTGGAAAGTGTTAGGCTGCTGCACCCTCCAGGACTATTCAGAACTCTACCTGAAGACGAACGTGCTGATTCTGTGCGATGTCTTCGAGAATTTCTGGGGTCTCTGTCTACGTACACACAGTCTCGACTGCGTGCACTATGTTAGTGCTCCCGGATTCTCATTTGACGCAATGTTGCGCAAGATACTGGTGGAATTACAGTTGCTGTCAGACTGTGATATCCACCTGTATCTGGGGAGGGGTGGCTCAATGTATTAAGCGGCAGGTGGTTGCCAACAATAGGCATATACCAGACACGTACGATGCCTGCAAGCCATCTACCTACCTGCAGTATGTAGATGCCAATAACTTATACAGGTGGGCAATGTCCCTGTTGCTGCCATACGGCAGTTTTGAATGGACTGGCGCAAACATCGATGTAATGGGTGTGCTGGACGACGGAGATGTCGGCTACATACTGGAGGTAGACGTAGAGTACCCTAGCGCTCTTCATGAAAAGCATATAGATATTCCATTCTTGCCAGTGAACGAGTGTCCCCCGGGGTCCAAACAAACGAAACTCATGACGACACTGGAGAGCAAGCTTCATTATATCGTACATTAAATTAATTTTAAGCAAGCATTGGATCATTGGTTACGGCTGAAGGCTGTTCACCGGGTCCTTCAATTCCAGCAGAAGGCGTGGCTAAAGCCTTATATTGACTTGAATACGGCGAAACGTCAGGCGGCCACCAACATCTTCGAGGACTTTTACAAGTTAATGAATAACGCAATGTACTGCAAACTTATGGAGAAAAAGCGCAAACGACAGCGTATGGAACTCGTGTGTAGAAAAGTTCGGGCGAAGAAGCTCATCGCAAAACTTGCATTTAAATGCAGGACTATATACGATGAGACATTGTCCCTGGTCAAATTACGCCAAGAGGGCGTAACATTGGACAAGCCCATATACGCTGGGTTTGCCGTACTCGACCTGTCAAAAACACTCTTGTATCGATTTTACTACGACGTAATGCGAGCACATTATTGGGGCAGTGTGAACCTCCTTTACATGGATACTGACAGCCTAGTAATGGAGATCGCCTGCCCTGACTTTTACAGTGAACTCGCATCAGACTCAGCGCTCATGTCAGAGTTTGACACCAGCAGCTACCCGACCACTCATCCTTGTTACTCGCCTACCAATTCTAAGGTAATTGGGAAGTTTAAGGATGAGTGTGCGGGTAACAATATGGTTGAGTTTGTCAGGTTGAGGGCAAAACTGTATGCATACCGCTGCCTGGATACGGTAGTGAAACTGGCGAAGGGAATACAGAGGTGTGTAGTTGAAAACACGATTACGTTTGACAATTATCGGCACATCCTTTTGGGCCAGCGCTGCATGAGAGTGCACATCACTAGTATTAGGTCGTAACACCACGAAGTTTACAAGGAGCAAACAAACAAACTGGCTTTTTCAAGGATGGACGACAAAAGAAAAGTCCTGGATGATGCCATACATACCGTCCCCTATAGTTATCAGACCCAATAAGAAAACAGCCCTGGGTCAGGCCTACATAGTTATGTATGTCACCGGAGAGAGTGCTTTTCTCCCGGCATGTACTGGATCACATACAAGCGTCGAGGGTTTTGGGTAACCATATTTATATCTCGATAAGCATGCTGTAGCACGTGTAAGTGTGTTGCAGTTATGTCAGGTGTGCTGACAGATAGTCTACTGTAGCTTGTTCAAGAGGCAAGTTCCTAACATTGACAGGTATATTATCAGTTTCTTATTTCCTGCAGAATACTGGAGCCCTTGCAAGACCGGATGGCTTGCCAGGCATACTATTTATTGGCCCGCGCAGTTTAATTCAGAGTACTGTAGTTCATGCAAGAGTTGCAATATTCTCTTTGCCAGGTATACTGGGTGGTAACATGCTGGAGCGCATGCAAGCGTTCATCTTACTTGCCAGGCATGTTACCAGCACGTCCTGTACATGTTTTTTTTATCGGAGGTATACTGGAGCACATGCAAGTAGTAGTCTTGCCATGTATACCACTCATGCATCCCCTTTTCCCACATGCCATATATATTTCATGCTAATGTTACGTATAGGTGCACGTTTTTAGCTCGACATGCATTTGTATGTTTGCAAGTATTCTGTAGCTCACCCTACTGTCCTTTTGTCATGTATCTGCTATCTCTTTTGTGTGTTTCAATCATACACTCACTGTCCCTAACTGGTTATTCAACTTCATGTCACACATGTGTGTGTGTGTGTGTGTGTAGATATTGCTAGATTCATCGTCGGCAACTGATTGTCAAGCGTATGTGCGTTGTTCCCCCTTTCTGTATCGTATGCTAGATTATAGCATTCTACTTTATATGATTTGTCATGTTTATGTGTGGTTTCCAACCATACTACAGCATATGTAATAGTCATATCGACGTACATTTGGCTATTCTCTCTCTTGTTTTTTTCATCCCACAATCGCACTGTGTGTTGGCATCACACCGTGTCGTTTTTATATTCTGTTTTCCCATTGCTGTAGCATTTGCTTAATTTGTCGTCCCTCTGCTACTTCGCAACCCAACTGTTCACTATACCTGTGACTTTAGCTCTCTCTCTCTCTCTCTCTCTCTCTCTCTCTCTCTCTCTCTATATATATGTATATGTATGTATATATATATGTGTGTGTGTATTGATAGTGTTGTAGGAACAGTGGGCAGCCCGGTTCCAAGTCCAGGGGTCCGTCTGCATGGTTATGTCATGCAGGTGGTAAGCGGGAGGACGAAGCAGCAACTGGTAAGTGAAGGTAAGTGATGCGTATGTGTATTAACTTGTGATACTTAGAAAATTATTCAAAGTATATTATCACATATCTTTTTAAAATATGTTTGTACACCATTATATATCTACTATCAAAAGACATTATGGTGACATCAGCAATATAAATTAATCAAAGTTCCACAAACTGTATTAAATCAAATGTATTGATACATAAATTCATTTTACATATGAATAATACATATACAAACCTGAGATAAATATTTTACGGTGGAAGATACTGGGTATTAAATCAAAATGTATTGATACTTCCAAAGTGTTTAATAAATTCATTTTACATATGAATATTAATTTGTATTAAATCAAAATGTATTGATACCTCCAAAGTGTTTCAATTGACGTGTAACGCATATTAGAAGTAGAAACCTCGCTGACACTCCCCACGATTTTAATCCACAGCGAGCACTTTCGACAGGCACATTCACAGAGAAGCCAGAAGTAGTAAGCGCGTGCAGGCCATTACACGTGTTGCTGCAGCGCGGGACCTCTCCCACCCCCACCCCTAGCAAACTGCGTGAAACTTGTACACGCCAGAGAAAACGGTTAACAACACTGGAAGTTGTGCCACAAGCACTCCTCTCCTCTCCCCCCTTAGCAAACCGCAGGGCAACGTGGACACATGCTGTGGATGGAGAGCTGACAGGGTAAGCTTTAGGGTGCAGGTCACCCCTCTCCAAACCAACAAGAATCATGATGCGTTTATTAAGTATTCTTTGTTCTGTGCCCTCCCCCCCTCTCCCAACATACAGGCTCATATAGGAATCTAGGAGGGCGCACAGATAGTTTAAAACCCGTTTTTAGAGACAAGGAGGGAGTCAGTCATATCGGGGCAGTCAGAGGTTGGGATACTCCGCGTCGGGAGAATCAGTTACGTCAAAGCTGTCAACCAGTCAGTTAGAAATGTGCGCCGAGAAAGGAAGTCAGTGCAGCAGGTAACCAAGGCTAGGAGATCGGAGCCCAGCCGAGTGAGTTCACAGAGACTGTCAGTCAGTGAAACCCCGTCGTCGGAAAGCGACGAGNTTGCGTGCAGAGAGAGTGATTCAGTCAGCCAACGCCGTGGTTCGGGCCCCGGCAAAATCAGTTAGACAGTTACCAGAGTTACTTCGGATGAGTAGTATCACCACGCCGGGATGCGAGTCAGTTAGTCAGTCGGTCAAGTCAGTCAGTCAGTTACAATTATGCACCGAGAAGGCGGAGTCGAGTGGTGACCTTCAACAAGGAACATCACATCGAGCGAGTGGGAGTTGTCAAATGCAACCCTGCACCGAGAACCAGGGTGGGGGCCCACCAAGAGTCTCTCGCCAAGACATGGTAGGGAAGTAATCCGTCAATTACAACCCTACACTGTGAACGGGGGTCGAGTGGTGTACTTCAAAGAGAAGCGCCATATCGAGAGGAAGCCAGCTGAGTGCAACAAGCTAACAATATCCAGTCAAAGAGCCTGTAACTAAGCCACCCAACTCACCAGATCTCAACTACTGCCGGAACCACTACCCCGCAACAAGTACAGTAATTCGTCACTCAGGGACATATCCTGTCACCTAATGCCCCCACAGCATCGGAAACGTAGCCATAACACTGTAATCAGCCCTTCAGGCCAAGAACTCGCAGGGCCGAAAAAGTATGTGTACTTCACACAAAAGTGCCGAGAATTTGTGTATAAATTCCCATCAAATAAACCTGTTAAAACCAAGATGTGATAAAGTCATTGTTGGATATACCCTCAACCTTCAAGGCACCTTATAGTCAGTGCCATCTAACATTAACTGAGGACCCTATGAACCATTCTGTACACCACAGGTGGGGAATAGCAACAACATAATAAATTAATTTTACATTATGAAATGTGTGTATTAATTAAACCGTATTGATACTTCCAAATTGTTTAGTAAATTCATTTTACATATGAATAATAATTTGTATTAAATAAAAATGTATTGATACTTCCAAAGTATTTTAATAAATTAATTTTACTTTATGAAATGTGTGTATTAATTAAAAGGTATTGATACTTCCAAATTGTTTAATAAATTCATTTTACATATGAATAATAATTAGTTTTGTTCTCATACATTATGCAAACCTGAGAAAATATATTTTACGGTGGAAGATACCGGGTATTAAATCAAAATGTATTGATACTTCCAAAGTGTTTTAGTAAATTCATGCTACATATGAAATGTGGGTATTAAATCAAATGTATTGATACATACATTCATTTTACATATGAATAATACATATACAAACCTGAGATAAATATCATTTGGTGCTATTAAATTTTCAATTTGATAATAATAATAACCTCGGACGATTTAATTGCATGGGGTGATTCGTCACAGGGAGCCATAGCCTGAGGCAATGCAGAAAAAAAAAAGAAAAATGGCTGCCAGGGAATGTTTGAGAATTTTTTTTTTTTAGAAATATTAATTTTTTTTTGAAATATTAAAAAAGATTTCAAATGTTTAATACAATTGAAAATGTTAAAAAAATAACGTTAAAAAAATAAAATAAAAAAAAAGCAATTTTGAAATTTTTTTTGAAAACAAAATGGTTTCTGCACTGGCTGCCAAGATGGCTGCCATAGCAGTGGAATTCAAACACAAATTTTTTATTTTTTGCTTGTTAAGGTTTGGTGTCCCTGTGTCCCTGTCACGAAGCTGGCTTCAAGCCAGTCATTTCTAACTACTCTCGTGTATATCGGGCTGTGTCACATTAGAGGAGGAATTCCTAATGCTCGTGTATATCAGGCTGCGTCACATCAGGAGAGGTATTCCTAATGCTCGTGTAGTTCGTGATGTGTCACATCAGGGGAGGTATTCATTACGTTTGTGTTAATCGTGCTGTGTCACATCAAGGGAGACATTCCTTACCGTCGTGTAGATCGGGCTGCATCACATCAGGAAAGGTATTCATTACGTTCGTGTTAATTAGGCTGTGTCACATCAGGGGAGGCATTCCTTACGTTCGTGTAGATCTGGCTGTGTCACATCAGAAGAGGTATTCATTACGTTCGTGTATATCGGGCTGTGTCACATCAGGGGAGGTGTTCCTTACATTCGTTTATATCCATTGTAATAATACCAAAATAAATATGTATTCACTACATGTGCTGCCATCTGTTGTAGACTGATGTAACCTACTTTATCTGTGGTTATGTGTACCTTTTATCTGTGGTTATGTGTAACTGTGGTCTAATAAATTCGTCTTCTTGTGCACTGAATAACCAATGTGTTTTAATAGGTTATGGGCTCAGCACGCTTCCACTGTACTACTCTGCTTGGTAGCAGAGCGTGGTTCCGATTAACGCAGATGTCATAAAAACAAAGTTGCTTGATATGGAATTCCCAGGTATGAGTGAAACAGAATGCAATGGGGCTTTTGCAGCGGAGAATTTGCTTCTCTTGGAAGGAATTCCTTCCAAGATAAGCTCGTTTAAACAGAGAAATTACCAGTTAATTATAAGTTTATTACATTTTGTTGTGCAAGCACGACTTCGAATTTCATTGCTAGTGTGCCAAAATTAAAAGGCAGGGAGAATTATGACGAATGGGCTTTTGCGGCGGAGAATTTGCTTGTATTGGAAGGAATGTCCGATATCATCAAAACGGAATCTACAGTAAGTGCAGCTGCAGATAGTGACGCAAAAGTACAAGCGAAGCTGGTATTAACGATTGACCCTAGTTTGTACGTTCATATTAAAACTACGAAGACAACAAAGGAGTTATGGGAAAAGTTAAAATATATGTTCGATGATAGTGGTTTTTCGAGAAAGATAACCCTACTTCGTCATTTAATGTCTATCAGGCTGGAGAATTATGATTCAATGACTTCGTATGTGACTCAAGTTATTGAAACATCGCAGCGGCTGTGTGGAACTGGATTCAAAATAAATGCAGAATGGATTGGATCATTATTATTGGCGGGATTGCCAGAAAAATTTTCACCTATGGTCATGGCGATATAACACTCGGATATTCCGATCAACGCAGATGTCATAAAAACACAGTTACTTGATATGGAATCGCCAGGTATGAGTGAAACAGAATGCAATGGGGCTTTTGCAATTAAAGGTTGGCATAAGAACAAAACTGGCAACAATAGCAAGAATTACTATATGGCTAGATCATCACATGTCAAAGTGACAGGTGGTAAACAAAACATAACCTGCTATAAATGCAAGCAACCTGGACACTATAAAAATCAGTGTACTATAATGAAAAATATGATAAACGCAAGCAATCCAATGCGTTTAATGCAGTATTCCTGAGTTCAAAGTTCAGTAGTTCGGACTGGTACGTTGATTCGGGAGCAAGTACACACATGACTCCGAATAAAGAGTGGTTGTCGAATGTGTCGAGCAAACCTCGTGTTGAGGAAATAGTGGTTGCAAATAAAGATAAAATACCAGTTGAATGTAGTGGTGACGTTTCTATCACTACGATTCCGAATGGTATCGAGTATGAAATACCAGTTACGGAAGTATTATGCATACCAAGCTTAGCGACTAACTTACTGTCGGCCAGTGACCTAATGAATAAAGGGAATAACATATCGTTTGAAGAACAGCGATGTCTTATCTATAACAAACAGAACGAGCTAGTAGCTACAGCGGATTTGATCGAGGGAGTATAAAAGCTAAAGACTTTGGAAGTTGGGTGTTTGTTGACAGCGGCTACAAGTACTGTATGACACCGGATATTTGGACACAATAATAGCGAAGACCTCAACAAAATGAATGAAGGTGCTGTGGTTGGAATGTCACACAAGGACAAGTCTCACATTAGCAAGGAAACATGTGTGGTTTGCTGCGAGGCAAAGCAATCGAGGCTACCATTTTGTCATATTAGTGGCAGGAGCACAGAGGTACTTGACAGGGTGCACGCAGATCTTTGTGGCCCGATGGAGGTCAATTCAGTAGGAGGCTCGAAATATTTTATGCTGTTTGTTGATAACTTTAGCCGGATGGCTTATGTTTATTTTTTAAAAACTAAAGATGAGACATTAAATCGCTTCAAAGAGTTAGTCGTTAGTGGAAAATCAAACTGGCAGAAACATAAAAGTGTTTAGAACGGATAATGGTTTAGAATTCTGTAGTAAGGAATTTGAAAAGCATTTACAAGATGGAGGGATTGTACATCAGGAAACCAATCCGTACACACCCAAACAGAATGGCCTGTGTGAATGACTTAAACCAACAATTGTTAAAAAAGCCAAATGTTTGCTGTTCGATGCAGATTTAAAGAAAAAGTTTTGGGCAGAAGCGGTGCACACTGCAGTATATCTGAGAAACAGATCTTTAGCATTAGGGTTGAACAACAAAACGCTGAGTTGTGGACTGGTCAGAAACCAGATGTCAGTAACTTATGCATCTTTGGCAGTAAAGTCATGGTGCACATTTCCAAACAAAAGTGTTTGAAATGGGATGAAAAAAAATCAATGCGATGTGTTCTTGTTGGTTATTCTGACATTGTCGAAGGTTACAGGTTATACAATTCCAACAACAATGTTGTATCAATCAGTAGAGACATAGTTGTGATTGAGGAGGGGATACGAAAGGATATGCCTGTGTACCAAAACAAGCAAATTCTCCGCTGCAAAAGCCCCATTGAATTCTGTTTCACTCATACCTGGCGATTACATATCAAGCAACTTTGTTTTTATGACATCTGCGTTAATCGGAACCACGCTCTGCTACCAAGCAGAGTAGTACAGTGGAAGCGTGCTGAGCCCATAACCTATTAAAACACATTGGTTATTAAGCGCAGAAGAAGACGAATTTATTAGACCACAGATACACATAACCACAGATAAAAGATACACATCAGTCTACAGCAGAGGGCAGCACATGTAGTGAATATATATTAATTTTGATATTATTACAATAGATATACACGAACGTAAGGAATACCTCCCCTGATGTGGCACAGCCCGATATACACGAACGTAAGGAATACCTCCCCTGATGTGACACAGCCCGATTAACATAAACGTAATGAATACCTCTCCTGATATGACACAGCCCGATCTGCACGAACGTAAGGAATACCTCCCCTGATATGACACAGCCTGATTAACACGAACGTAATGAATACCTCTCATGATGTGATGCAGCCCGATCTACACGAGCGTAAGGAATACCTCCACTGATGCGACGCAGCCAGATATACACGAGTGTAAGGAATACCTCCCCTGATGTGACACAGCCAGATTACACTCGTGTATATCGGACTGTGTCACATCACGGGTGGTATTCCTTACACTCGAGTATATCGGGCTATGTCACATCAGGGGCGGTATTCCTTAACCTAGTGAATTTCGGGTCGCATCACATCAGGGGAGGTATTCCTTTCACTCATGTATGTAGAGCTGTGTCACATCATGGGCATTATTTCTAACCCTTTTGTAGACTGCGCTGTTCGCTACCTGTCAGGTTCCGCACTGTCTGTTTTGAAATATCGGGACTGTAGTTTCGAAAGCGGTTTACCTGNTACCTGTCAGGTTCCGCACTGTCTGTTTTGAAATATCGGGACTGTAGTTTCGAAAGCGGTTTACCTGAGAGTTTTCAAACAAGACGATTTTTTGTGTTAATTTAGGTGCACTTATTCAAGATTTCTATTTCAAAAAATGTGGGAATGCGACTGCTATTGATTCAATGAAAAGGGACGATGTTACTAATGGCGTTTCTAGAAGTGTACATTTTCCAAAATACAAATCAATATTCTTTTATTTGTTCCTTAATCGAAAGTATTTTCTAATATTTTTAACCAACATAATTTTAAAATTCGACATTTTGGGGCGCATTACTTTCGTAATAATCACTTATGGGAAAAGCGATACGTTAGTTTTCGTCTTATATTTTCGTACGAAATAACCTGCCGGAATGTATCGGCGTTGTTCACAAACGTCTTGTATAATGTATATGTACAATGAAAATATAGGATTATGTTTCAAATAATTATAATGGTGGTCAACCGTAGTTCAATACAGCTTGAGCAGTCACTGCATATCAATCTGTAGGTAAACACTTCCCTTGCGGTTAGGATTTCATAGTGAATATAAATGGACAACATTTGATCACAGAAGGTTCCCTAAGCTAAAATTCAATCACAATATCACCAAATACGAATTCTCTGTACATCAACTATAACTCCCAGGATCCCCTCTCTCTAAGTATAAATTTCAGTTCCTTATGGCAGCAGCAATATACCTATATGCAGTCATGTAAATCACATAAACTTTTCATAGAACAATATAATCTAAATATTTCCTAAACGACTCAATTGAACATTACAGACTTCCAAACGAAAGATTGATAAGATCACTGGTTTAAGTCCTACCTACTTGCATGCGGCCCAACGTCTAGGAGCCATTTCAGATAGGGGTGGGGAATATTTGCTGTCTCTGCGACTTTGTCACTGCGACACAAATGTCACGTATCACTGCGGTGACAACGACTGAAAGTATCAGGGATAAAAAACGTGACAGGAAGTGGCATCGCTGCACTTCGCCATTAGCTTCAACAAAGCCCTCCAAGTCGCCGTCTGTCACCGGAGCGACACTACACACGTCGAGCACATACCTGAAACCGCCAGCGGAGGTAGTCAGGCCTGATCCACAGTTTCACCTCTGGTCACGTTCCCGCGAAAGCCGGAGGGTGTCTTTTGGTGCTGAAGTGGATTGTTTGGAGCGGCCCCGCAGCTTTAAAAAGCACCAACACAAAAAATCGGGATTAACTAGCTATTTGAAATGCACTACATGCCACAAGCCTCTAATACACTACAACACGACTCTTACAACACGCCAGTTAGCCGTCGCTACCTGGTGGGGAGCTTCCCTCCCCCCGCCGCTCATCAACATGTAAAATAATGAGAAGCCACAGAACAATACAGTTTCAACACGGGCCCAGAAAGACATAGAACACACGCTCCACCGCCGGTCCGATGATTCGAACTAAGTGTCGGGGTGTTGATTTATTTGACATCCACAATGTGAGTTACGGGAGCCGTGTGGTTCCTGGTCTCACAGACACAATTACCACCGGATGGTAGTATGACACGGGACGGCGGTCTGTCACCGGAGCAGGATAGTAGGTCACTGCTCGCCGGGCGGGCCAAAGCGGCGCCGGTAACACTAAACCATGAAACCAGATAAAGTACAGTTTACTGGAATAAAGTAATGCGGGCATAAAGCTCTGCTATTGCAATAAACACACACATACTATTTTAACTGTGTCGCTGGTTGATTATTTAAAGCGAGATGGACATGGAAGAATGGTTGAACTATGCACAAAATTAACAATGAAGTTTTCGAACATTTTAAATTAATAATTATGCATATATTAAATATAATATAAATTTAATCTGGCCAAAATTTTGTCATTTTCCCAATTTATATTAATGAACAAAATAAAGCAATTATTCTTTTTAAAGAGCAGATGTAGCAGCGTATAATATTGTAAGATGGTGGGAATGCATTTCTATTGCATTGTATAGCAATAAAAATAAATTCCTCTATAAAGAAGATAACCACTTATGTAATTGTTAAATTGGTTTTTTAATTACTCGCACAATATGAAAATTTATTTGACATAGATAATTGTTTGTTAAGTCGATAAATAGACCTGGAAGTCGTAATAAGTTATTAATTCATTGTATGTCAGTGTGCAAAAAAAAAACCGCATTTCATAATATGGAAGTTACAGTAAATGTCGCAGTGACAATGTCGCTGCGACTTGGCCCTGTNAGTTAGCCGTCGCTACCTGGTGGGGAGCTTCCCTCCCCCCGCCGCTCTTCAACATGTAAAATAATGAGAAGCCACAGAACAACACAGTTTCAACACGGGCCCAGAAAGACATAGAACACACGCTCCACCGCCGGTCCGATGATTCGAACTAAGTGTCGGGGTGTTGANAGCCCTCCAAGTCGCCGTCTGTCACCGGAGCGACACTACACAAGTCGAGCACATACCTGAAACCGCCAGCGGAGGTAGTCAGGCCTGATCCACAGTTTCACCTCTGGTCACGTTCCCGCGAAAGCCGGAGGGTGTCTTTTGGTGCTGAAGTGGATTGTTTGGAGCGGCCCCGCAGCTTTAAAAAGCACCAACACAAAAAATCGGGATTAACTAGCTATTTGAAATGCACTACATGCCACAAGCCTCTAATACACTACAACACGACTCTTACAACACGCCAGTTAGCCGTCGCTACCTGGTGGGGAGCTTCCCTCCCCCCGCCGCTCTTCAACATGTAAAATAATGAGAAGCCACAGAACAACACAGTTTCAACACGGGCCCAGAAAGACATAGAACACACGCTCCACCGCCGGTCCGATGATTCGAACTAAGTGTCGGGGTGTTGATTTATTTGACATCCACAATGTGAGTTACGGGAGCCGTGTGGTTCCTGGTCTCACAGACATAATTACCACCGGATGGTAGTATGACACGGCGGTCTGTCACCGGAGCAGAATAGTAGGTCACTGCTCGCCGGGCGGGCCAAAGCGGCGCCGGTGACACTAAACCATGAAACCAGATAAAGTACAGTTTACTGGAATAAAGTAATGCGGGCATAAAGCTCTGCTATTGCAATAAACACACATATACTATTTTAACTGTGTCGCTGGTTGATTATTTGAAGCGAGATGGACATGGAAGAATGGTTGAACTATGCACAAAATTAAGAATGAAGTTTTCGAACATTTAAAAATAATAATTATGCATATATTAAATATAATATAAATTTAATCTGGCCAAAATTTTGTCATTTTCCCAATTTATATTAATGAACAAAATAAAGCAATTATTCTATTTAAAGAGCAGATGTAGCAGCATATAATATTGTAAGATGGTGGGAATGCATTTCTATTGCATTGTATAGCAATAAATAAAAATAAATTCCTCTATAAAGAAGATAACCACTTATGTAATTGTTAAATTGATTTTTTAATTACTCGCACAATATGAAAATTTATTTGACATAGATAATTGTTTGTTAAGTCGATAAATAGACCTAAAAGTCGTAATAAATTATTAATTCATTGTATGTCAATGTGCAAAAAAAAACCGCATTTCATAATATGGAAGTTACAGTAAATGTCGCAGTGACAATGTCGCTGCGACTTGGCCCTGTTACTTATATGTAGCTAGTGGTGACGTGTTGCAGATACACATTGTGTCACTCCTCCCATCTCTAATTTCAATGCTTTGCGTGTAGACGGGTTAGGAACATCCGGTACCTGTGGCGACGTATACCTCAGCACTCAGTAATGCCCCACAAAACCGCAAAATATATCCACGTAGGAAGAAGTTTTAAGTGCGTGTGCGTTTTAGTGAACTTATTAGTTTAAATTAAGAATTAAAAATCATATGCAAGTGCTGTTATAGTCTATCCACGGTATCTTCACACTTTTTGAATCAAACCTTTGGCAATCCAACCCACATATGCCGTGCTTGGTTGTTTCCCAATTATGTAATGTATAACAAGCGTTTTATGCTTCTGTTAACATTGAATTATGTAATCTATAACAAGCGTTTTATACTTCTGTTAAGATGTAATTATGTAATGTATAACAAGCATTTTATACTTCTGTTAACATTGAATTATGTAATCTATAACAAGCATTTTATACTTCTGTCAACGTGGAATTATGTAATGTATAACAAGCGTTTTATACTTCTTTTAACATGGAATTATGTAATGTATAACAAGCATTTTATACTTCTGATAACATGGAATTATCTTATTTTTTGATAACTTAATCGTTTACGTACATTTTATGTTTAAGTTACAATATTCCAATTGTAATTAAAATGGGTAAAAATCAGGAGAAAATTAAACATGTCTTTAATGCATAGTAAGAAATAGTACTCATGCAAAATGTTATTAAACTGAGAGCGCACAAATGCGGTATGGTGTCCCTTTGGGGTAATTTTTTAGGCTCAGTTAAGCTTTGTTTGCATGAACCGGAGGA
The DNA here is from genome assembly GCA_002778355.1 of Clitarchus hookeri. Taxonomy (NCBI): domain Eukaryota; kingdom Metazoa; phylum Arthropoda; class Insecta; order Phasmatodea; family Phasmatidae; genus Clitarchus; species Clitarchus hookeri. Next base: position 18,953 of record NQII01000732.1, read on the forward strand.
ATAGCCTGAAAGTAGGACTTTAGCTTAGCTTCAGAAAAGTCGTAGTAGCCGTAAATGGACTATACATAATTGCTGCAGTACCAGTTGTTCGGTAGCAACAAGTATATTCCTAAACACTTGCGTGTTTGCTAGATAAGCACTGATCCACTGCAATTAAAAGAGGTTGGATAGATGAAGACTGCGTTATCAAGTCCAACTAAACTGATTGTCCATTGTCTAGGACATCGTACAGATGCTCTCTGTACACGGAAGGAACATGCATTATCAAAATATGAGAATCATATTTTTTTTTGTAAATGTTAGTGTTCAAAAGGTCTTATACAGAATGGGGCTGAATTCTACGGACAAACTTCGTGATGAGATTCCTTATGCAAAGTCAAGTGAGAAATATGCAGGGCGCTTTCTACCTAAACTGGATATTCAGGGTAATGTAAACCCTGAAAAATCCAATTTTTAAATAGCATGTTTGCGAAATATCGGAAAAAACGTGGAATTAAATTACAGTTCTCTGGCCATTCTTTTATGTTATCGGGATCTTCAGCCTAAGAGAAAACACTCGTTTGTACCTCCCGTCGCAATAAAAATAACAGAGGTGGGCTACCCTATTAATGCAGATACGTTTTTTACCATCAGGGTTTATGAGCTTTTGAAACTGGTTTATTGAGCAGTATAGCCTAATTAACAAATATACCCTCTTGTTGCAACAGTCCAGGACCCACTGTTTCCGTGTAAAACGCACACAAAGCTTCGGCTGCAGCGATATACTGTAGTTCAAGGCGGGTAAGCTATACCAATACTTCCTACAAGGAATGACTCACTGACTGTAGCCAGAAAATACAGGCAGCTTCAGTGTTGTAAGCTTATTCATGTATGGTACATGTTTACAGTGAGTGTTAAAAATGTCCACCATCGTTTGTGCGTGGATACTGCAGCATAGCCATATACACAAGCAGGCAGTATTGCCTACATCCTAGGCACTGTTTCGTTGCAGCCGAAGTTTAGTTTGCGTTTTACACGAAAACAGTGAGCCTTGGGCTGCTGCAACAAGAGGACATTTTTGTTAATTAGGCCATACTGCTCAATAAACCAGTTTCAAAAGCTCATAAATCCTGACGGTAGAAAACTTATCTGCATTAATAGGGTAGCCACCCCTATTATTTTCGTTGCGATGGGTGGTATAAACGAAAGTTTGCTCTTAGGTTGAAGATCCCGATAACATAAAACAATGTTCAAAGAACTGCAATTTCATTCCCCGTTGTTTCCGATATTTCGCAAACATGCTATTTAAAAACTGGATTTTTCAGGGTTTACATTACCCTGAATATCCAGTTTAGGTAGAAAGCGCCCTGCATATTTCTCACTTGACTTTGCATAAGGAATCTCATCACGAAATTTGTAGGTCGAATTCCACCCCATTCTGTATAATCACGTTAGTATTTTTAATACGTTAGCAAGTTTCAAAGCCATATACACATTCAAGTGTCTTTTATCTAAACGTACTTCCCCATCTGAAATTGGTACAAGGGAACTTACTACATTATGAATGGGTCTAGAGTTAGACAATACATCGGAGAGGTTTGGATGGCTCTTAACATCGAGGTCTTGAGAACCAACGAGGGAGCAACGATGTGGATATGGAGCAGCGCGGGAATGCAATGGCCGGGGAAACGGGAGATCCCTGAGAAAACCCGACGACCAACGACATCGTCCGGCATGGTTCCAACACGTGAAAATCTGAAAGTGGCTCCGTTCGGAGTCGAACCCCAATTCACCTTTCTGGGAGGCGAATACTCTAGCCGCTGCCCAACCGCGGCTCCTAGAGTTGTCCAGGGTCACAAACAAAAGTATATTTGTAATGCAAGTAAGTCTTGTAGTAAGGCATGACTGTTGTCGAAATAAAGTGTGGAATCAAGGAATCTCTTATTTAAAATGCATTGCTCGATTGGGAATAAATCACTAACAGTTATCTCCGCTGATAAATGTTTTAATAATCACAGGCGTATGAAAATAGATTTATTAATTTTTACTAATTGTGGTTTACATCTGAGGGATATCCCGTACAATTGCAACTGAACTGTTCACAGTATTGTACTATCAAGAATTAATAAACAGTATCAGCTGTAATAAAAAATACCAGTTATAATGGCCTATGCCTTATTTATCAGAAAAAACATTTTATGGCCGACGTTTATCAAATCACTGAACCGACACAGTTAAGGATACTTAAATCTATGAAAGAATATTGAAAACCAGGTTTATCGGAAATAGATTGTCGTTTTCGAACCTCGCACAACTACTGAGAAAAAACATCTGCATCATTCAAATCAGTCTCCGTCTACAGCGAAACATTTCGGCTAACGATTTACAATTATTACTTTCTTGAAGAAATGTGATTCCCGTGAGTTAAGAATGTCGAGGAAGACACTTGCTGATCTATCTTTTATTTTGAACGGACTGTACTTCGCGGAGTGGCTCAGTGTGTAAACATGCATGTACTTACGGTAAAACGGTGTGNTTTTATTTTGAACGGACTGTACTTCGCGGAGTGGCTCAGTGTGTAAACATGCATGTACTTACGGTAAAACGGTGTGTGCGGAGTCGCACCATATCCCTGATCCATTCGGCTGCAGATACCACACGGGGTCTGGCGCTCTGCTAAGAGTGGTGAAGCGAGGTGACGATATAGCAGCGCCGGAATGCAAGGGTAGGGGAGACGGGAGATCCCCGAGAAAACACGCCGACCAGCGGCATCGTCCAGGACGATTCCCACATGCGTAAATCCGGGAGCGACCTCGCCGGGAACCGAACCCGGCTCNGACCAGCGGCATCGTCCAGGACGATTCCCACATGCGTAAATCCGGGAGCGACCTCGCCGGGAACCGAACCCGGCTCGCCTTGGCAGGAGGCGAGACTCAAGCAGCTATGCTGACCACAAACCCAAATTCACGGGAAATTTTACGGAAATGCACTACTAATTTACGAAAGGAGTTTTGATATGACTACAAACGTAGCTGAGCTCCGTAAATAGAAAATAGGGAACTCTCNGTTAAGATGGAATTATGTAATGTATAACACGCATTTTATACTTCTGTTAACATTGAATTATGTAATCTATAACAAACGTTTTATACTTCTGTCAACGTGGAATTATGTAATCTATAACAAGCGTTTTATACTTCTTTTAACATGGAATTATGTAATGTATAACAAGCATTTTATACTTCTGTTAACATGGAATTATCTTATTTTTTGATAACTTAATCTTTTACGTACATTTTATGTATAAGTTACAATATTCCAATTGTAATTAAAATGGGTAAAAATCAGGAGAAAATTAAACATGTCTTTAATGCATAATAAGAAATAGTACTCATGCAAAATGTTATTAAACTGAGAGCGCACAAATGCGGTATGGTGTCCCTTTGGGGTAATTTTTTAGGCTCAGTTAAGCTTTGTTTGCATGAACCGGAGGAATAGCCTGAAAGTAGGACTTTAGCTTAGCTTCAGAAAAGTCGTAGTAGCCGTAAATGGACTATACATAATTGCTGCAGTACCAGTTGTTCGGTAGCAACAAGTATATTCCTAAACACTTGCGTGTTTGCTAGATAAGCACTGATCCACTGCAATTAAAAGAGGTTAGATAGATGAAGACTGCGTTATCAAGTCCAACTAAACTGATTGTTCATTGTCTAGGACATCGTACAGATGCTCTCTGTACACGGAAGGAACATGCATTATCAAAATATAAGAATCATATTTTTTTTTGTAAATGTTAGTGTTTAAAATGTCTTATACAGAATGGGGCTGAATTCTACGGACAAACTTCGTGAGGAGATTCCTTATGCAAAATCAAGTGGGAAATATACAGAGCTCTTTCTACCTTAATTGAATATTAAGGGTAATGTAAGCCCTTGAAAATGAAATTTTTGAATAGTGTGAGTGCAAAATATCGGAAAAAACGTGGAATTAAATTACAGTTCTCTGGCCATTCTTTTATGTTATCGGGATCTTCAGCCTAAGAGAAAACACTCGTTTGTACCTCCCGTCGCAANAGTTCTCTGGCCATTCTTTTATGTTATCGGGATCTTCAGCCTAAGAGAAAACACTCGTTTGTACCTCCCGTCGCAATAAAAATAACAGAGGTGGGCTACCCTATTAATGCAGATACGTTTTTTACCATCAGGGTTTATGAGCTTTTGAAACTGGTTTATTGAGCAGTATAGCCTAATTAACAAATATACCCTCTTGTTGCAACAGTCCAGGACCCACTGTTTCCGTGTAAAACGCACACAAAGCTTCGGCTGCAGCGATATACTGTAGTTCAAGGCGGGTAAGCTATACCAATACTTCCTACAAGGAATGACTCACTGACTGTAGCCAGAAAATACAGGCAGCTTCAGTGTTGTAAGCTTATTCATGTATGGTACATGTTTACAGTGAGTGTTAAAAATGTCCACCATCGTTTGTGCGTGGATACTGCAGCCTAGCCATATACACAAGCAGGTAGTATTGCCTACATCCTAGGCACTGTTTCGTTGCAGCCGAAGTTTAGTTTGCGTTTTACACGAAAACAGTGAGCCTTGGGCTGCTGCAATNCCTAGGCACTGTTTCGTTGCAGCCGAAGTTTAGTTTGCGTTTTACACGAAAACAGTGAGCCTTGGGCTGCTGCAATAAGAGGACATTTTTGTTAATTAGGCCATACTGCTCAATAAACCAGTTTCAAAAGCTCATAAATCCTGACGGTAGAAAACTTATCTGCATTAATAGGGTAGCCACCACTATTATTTTCATTGCGATGGGCGGTATAAACGAAAGTTTGCTCTTAGGTTCAAGATCCCGATAACATAAAACAATGTTCAAAGAACTGCAATTTCATTCCCCGTTGTTTCCGATATTTCGCAAACATGCTATTTAAAAACTGGATTTTTCAGGGTTTACATTACCCTGAATATCCAGTTTAGGTAGAAAGCGCCCTGCATATTTCTCACTTGACTTTGCATAAGGAATCTCATCACGAAATTTGTAGGTCGAATTCCACCCCATTCTGTATAATCACGTTAGTATTTTTAATACGTTAGCAAGTTTCAAAGCCATATACACATTCAAGTGTCTTTTATCTAAACGTACTTCCCCATCTGAAATTGGTACAAGGGAACTTACTACATTATGAATGGGTCTAGAGTTAGACAATACATCGGAGAGGTTTGGATGGCTCTTAACATCGAGGTCTTGAGAACCAACGAGGGAGCAACGATGTGGATATGGAGCAGCGCGGGAATGCAATGGCCGGGGAAACGGGAGATCCCTGAGAAAACCCGACGACCAACGACATCGTCCGGCATGGTTCCAACACGTGAAAATCTGAAAGTGGCTCCGTTCGGAGTCGAACCCCAATTCACCTTTCTGGGAGGCGAATACTCTAGCCGCTGCCCAACCGCGGCTCCTAGAGTTGTCCAGGGTCACAAACAAAAGTATATTTGTAATGCAAGTAAGTCTTGTAGTAAGGCATGACTGTTGTCGAAATAAAGTGTGGAATCAAGGAATCTCTTATTTAAAATTCATTGCTCGATTGGGAATAAATCACTAACAGTTATCTCCGCTGATAAATGTTTTAATAATCACAGGCGTATGAAAATAGATTTATTAATTTTTACTAATTGTGGTTTACATCTGAGGGATATCCCATACAATTGCAACTGAACTGTTCACAGTATTGTACTATCAAGAATTAATAAACAGTATCAGCTGTAATAAAAAATACCAGTTATAATGGCCTATGCCTCATTTATCAGAAAATATTTTATGGCCGATGTTTATCAAATCACTGAACCGACACAGCTAAGGATACTTAAATCTATGAAAGAATATTGAAAACCAGGTTTATCGGAAATAGATTGTCTTTTCGAACCTCGCACAACTACTGAGAAAAAACATCTGCATCATTCAAATTAGTCTCCGTCTACAGCGAAACATTTCGGCTAACGATTTACAATTATTACTTTCTTGAAGAAATGTGATTCCCGTGAGTTAAGAATGTCCAGGAAGACACTTGCTGAACTATATTTTATTTTGAACGGACTGTACTTCGCGGAGTGGCTCAGTGTGTAAACATGCATGTACTTACGGTAAAACGGTGTGTGCGGAGTCGCACCATATCCCTGATCCATTCGGCTGCAGATACCACACGGGGTCTGGCGCTCTGCTAAGAGTGGTGAAGCGAGGTGACGATATAGCAGCGCCGGAATGCAAGGGTAGGGGAGACGGGAGATCCCCGAGAAAACACGCCGACCAGCGGCATCGTCCAGGACGATTCCCACATGCGTAAATCCGGGAGCGACCTCGCCGGGAACCGAACCCGGCTCACCTTGGCAGGAGGCGAGTACTCAAGCAGCTATGCTGACCACAAGCTCAAATTCACGGGAAATTTTACGGAAATGCGCTACTAATTTACGAAAGGAGTTTTGATATGACTACAAACGTAGCTGAGCTCCGTAAATAGAAAATAGGGAACTCTCGGTAATTGCTACAGCCGGCGCCACCCGCAAACTTCCAATGCCATGAGCTGAGGGAAATGTGAACCAGCTGTCTGACTGCCAGTTATCCCGCCTACCAACTGTGTCTATCACTTGCCCCGCCTACCAGCTACCTGCCTGTTAAATGTCCAGCATACCAGCTGCCTGTCTGTTAAATACCCCGCCTACCAGCTGCCTATATGTCAGCTGACCCACTTACCAGCTGCCCCGCCTACCAGCTGCCTGTTTGTCAGCTGCCCCGCTTACCAGCTGCCTGTCTGTAGCATCACCTCTTACCAACTGCCTGTCTCTCAGTTGCCCCGCCTACCAGCTGCCTGTCTGTCAGCTGCCCAGCCTACCAGTTGTCTGTCAATTGCCCTGCCTACCAACCATCTCTATCAGCTGCCCTGCCTACCAGCTGCCTGTCCGTTAACTGCTTAGTCTAACAGCGGCATGTTGGCCAGTTGCCTGTCGGCTAACTGTCCCGCCTTCCAGCTGTCTGTTGAGAACCGTGGGAACTCTACGACGAGGTCGTACGAGGAGCCCAACTCTCGAGACTGGAAGAACCACCTATCCTGATGGCAGCAGTAGCCCTTCTGGTTAGGTCTATGGACGTGGTAGAGAAGATCCTCTTCCCCCACATAGAGTGCATGGACAGGCTCACCGTCGCCCAGGTGGGTCTGCCTACGAACACGGAGGCGCTTCTGAGCTTGCTCAAGGAGTGCTTCTGGATAAGGGGGGAAGAATTTGACCCGTCCAAGATCTATAGGGATGCCGCTTACACATACGGGAGGCTATACTTTGACTGCGGTAAACCCTTCAAGGGGTATACAGTGGTCAGGTACTAGTCCTCCTCGGCGGTACCTTGCCAAAACACCGGATGCGACAACCCACCGATCATGACCACTTCCTGGATACAATATGTCTTGTTCCAGGAAACACCCAGATACAACGACCCCAGCGACGGACCCGGAATGCGATTTAGGAAGTCGGAAGGAACTACGCAAGTTTTTCCAGGAATGGACGAGGCCGAAGGCCTGAGAATGACAGTGGAATGAGTGTATTTAATGTGTGAATGGAATCGAACGTCTGCAGTGTGGTGTAGATTAACGCTCTTTGCGTCCAGGGGCGAGGAGGCGGGAAACAATCCTGGCTACCAGCAGTTTCCCAAATCTTAGTCCGACACATCCTGGTTGCACTGAGCCGAGAATGTGCTAAGGGAATGCTGTCATACTTAACCTTTCGTGTGTAGGACAAGCGCGAGTGCGGTAGTGTTTAAATGTATTGTGTTGTAAGTATTTAGCTTTTGTGTTTTAAATTCTTTTCGGACCAGTGTGACTGACTCAAAATTCAAAGTTCCCGGTGGCGTCCTGCGAAACAAAAGAGCCGATCTAACTTTTGTTTGCGGGAGTTAACGTACAGTAGAAAGAAGCGCTCCTGGTATGACCTTTTAATAGGTATCGGCAACCAGGAGGGGAGGTTTGGTGAGGAAAGCGCCGGTTCCACCGGGAACTTTGTCTGTTGGCTAACTGCCCCGCCTACCAGCTGCCTGTTGGCTAACTGCCCTGTCTAATAGCTGCTATCAGCTGTAGTGCCGAATAGGAGACTATCAGCTGCCTGTCGGTCAGCTGAATGTGGATTTCTTGCCCGCCAAAGAAATGATCTTCGGTCAGCTCCTGCATCCTCAGGTAGAACAATTTTATGCCCTGCTTAGAATATAAGTTATTTTACTGCCCACTTTTTAGCTCTCCTCCACTTGTTAAATTAATGTTTCTGTGGACTTGAACATTGGCTATACTCACGAGTCGATCGAGTGGAGAGAATGGGAGAGGTTTGGGTGGATCTTAGAAACTTAGTATTAATAGCAAACAAGGTGGGTGTGGAGCAGCGTTGGAATACAAAGACGCGGGGAAATGGGAGATCTTCGAGAAAACCCACCAACGAGCGGCATCGTCCGGCACAATTCTCGCTCAAGTGAAACTGTAGAATTGTTAGGGACGTAACTATGCTAGTTCTTCCTCTTGCGTGCACACAACAAACTGGATCTAAATAAAACAAATTAAGCGTCCAAAAATTTAAACTTTAGAATTTAAAGATGGTGTAAAGTCAGTGAAGAAGTAGGAGTGCATGGTTGTAGTCGTTACTGAGAATAAGGCCGTCACCGTGCAGTCGGGTGCTGGGACACTTAGTCACAGGTTGGTATCAGGAGAGCTCGGTACCAGGGGCCGGCGTGCAAGGCGCGTGACAATGCTATCTGACGACCTTGGAAGTGACGTCATGCACAGTTACGCCGCCTCCTGAGCGTTTATCGCGCCTCCGCGCCTCACTGCCCCCACGCAGAAAGTCTCTTTTCACCGTGCTGCTTCTAGCAGGGGGTTCGAGCAACAATGTGGGACGGAACACTAACATATAAGGCAGAATGACTTGACCAACACTGCAAAAGTTACCGTCTGTAAATAAATAAATACATGTCGTGTGGGGAGTGCACCCAAGGCGAGAAGACACCCTTCTAATGATGGACTTTCAAGCTGGGACCCGGAGATACCCGACATGACATGAGATGAGACCCTAGGGTGGAGCGACGCTGGAGTGCAAGGGCGGGAGAAACGGGAGAACCCCGATAAACCCCGCCGGTAAGCGGCATCGTCCAGTACGATTCCCACATGCGGAAATCAGAGCGTGAACCCGCCGGGGATCGCTCTAGCCATCGTCAGTAATATAATCTTGTAAAAGTTACTGACAAAATAACTTTATCGTTCTACGTTTTTAAGTTTAACATTGAAATTTAATTGAAATATTAATAAAATTATTTAATAAAGATTTATTTTAAAACTTAAGCTAAACCAAATTCCTTACATTGGCTGCACTGAACCAACTTTCATATTTTGTCTATAGGCTATCAGTGAATTAAATGCTGAAACGCATGTAGAAATATTACTTTTCTTTGTAGTTTTGATATAGTAATTCATTCTTTTGACTGCCATTTTTTAATTTTAATTTACAGGTATAATAATACGTAAGGTTAATGCTGTAAATATTACTAATAAGGGGCCTCGTACACACTTTTGTAAATATCAAAAATATAAATAAACCATCTGCCTCAATAGTGATCGGTTTTAAAGATTTCTGACGTAAAATTCTCTAAAATCTTAATAAAATTAAACATGTATACTCTGAGACGATAATTCTTCATTTTCAAATTATTACATACAAATTCGTTAAAAAGGCACAAAATCAATTTAAAATTGAAATTAGTAAAACAAATGTTGTGGAACTTTGTTGACAACATATTCTACATAATAGGCCCATCATAGAGGAAAATAAGCGGCCAAGAAAATAACACTGAGCTTCGTCTCTTTCATCTTGTTTGCTTTGTGGTCTAGAAAGAAATCAGCGTGTGGCTGTAGTGTATGGGAGTCACGGCTTGACAATTGAACACACACGCAGTACCAATGGGGCGTGCTATAACACAACATACCAGCATAAGATTGACACCTGCTCGCAGTAACCGCAGAGGGAGGATTGAACTTTTTCTATTTTCTTACGCGGAGTTCTATGCCGACCAATAACGAGAAGGCAATTTCAACAACGGAAGTCATTGCAAAACTAACTGGTGCCAGGACAGTGTGTTCTATGGACTTAGTATTACATTTCCGACTGCCGTTTATTTTAACAAAATGTGCACACTATAAATGATGTACGGAAATGATTTTGACTTTAAATTAATTTGGATACATTGATATGATGCAGTCGATCCTAAGTAAAAAATAAAGTTTATAACATTTTCAGGGTCTAAAAAAAAACCACAATTTGTTGTCAATTTAGGGGCTTTATGTCATGCTCTGGCATTCAATGGGGGTGGTGCCGAGGTGACGCAATGGATAGAGCGCAACTCCATGCTCTTGCATTCACACACACACCGGCGGCTCCCAACAGATACGCCTGCCAGGACATATCCTAGGGCTACGGGGACGTCACGCTCTTGCATTCCATGTGCCACGGTGACGCAATTGGTAGAGCGCAACTTCACGCTCTCGCATTCACAGGGGAGGGCAGGCATGTGCCAAGAGAGAAGGGAGGTGCCACTGTGATGCAATGGGTAGAGCGCATCTTAAAACGTCATGTTCTTGCATTCCATAGCAAGGGGAGTAGTGCCGTCGTGACGCAATGGGTAGAGCGTATGTTAAAACTTCACGCCCCTGCATTCAGAGGGAGGACAGCCGTGTCCCAAGAGAGACGCCTTAGATGACAAGTTAAATGTCACGCTCTAGCATTCCATTTCAATGGGGGCCGCGGTAGCATAGTGGATAGAGTGCAGAACTTCGCGCTCTCGAATTCACAGGGGAGGGCAGTCGTGTCCCAAGAGAGACGCCTGCCATGGGACGTTGCGAGTAGATGACAAGTTAAATGTCACGCTCTAGCATTCCAATTCAACGGGGACCTCGATAGCGTAGTGGATAGAGTGTAGACTGCTGCGGACTCCCCCTGCAGCGGACATACACGAGCGACGGCGATTTTCACCGAGAGGATAGGAGACGTGTGCGCCCGATGCAGGCTGTACCACCTGAGCAGGCCCTCGTAACTCGAATAGGAAACATTTTTCAATAAAACTCATTTATAGACATTTATGTTCTGTAAAGAAAAAGGTTTCACGATTATAATGCAAGTAATTTACAGTATTTCTTCATAGTCATACATCTTATTTGTCAGCAGTAGTTGTGAAATATTACCTGGCGTTAAAATACTTCCATAATAATAGACGACCAACATAAATCCATGTTGTGGTGTATTATGTGCAAATGACAAGTTGTTAGATTGTTGAATATGTTGTTATTACAGGGTCCTTGATTCTGAATGCATATTTTTTTTTTTTGGAATGTTAATCGGAATTTCTAACACGAATGAACATAGCCAATAGCTTTACAAATTTTCTAAAATCGTTATTTCACTGCTATTATTATTTCCTAATTAGCAACTGTCTAGTAGAAAGTGTTATTTTATGTGGGTACTTTACAACTGGTCATAGCAACAGCAGTCAAACAATACTTTCTTAGGAGAATATACTGAGCAATTAACCACGATATAAAATATTAACAACCAGCTTATTGCACTTTCCCATGCCTTTAAAACTTAAGGATCCCGCCTACCTGGAGCTATTTTCGGTGTCTGAGGCAGAGAAGAGAAAGAGCGATAAGGGCGACTTTGCCATGCTCATCATGTGCGCCATCGCCATTATGCGCAAGGATCTGAACTGGCGTGCAGTGTTCTAGTGGAGTGGAGTGAAGAAATTTGGGCGGCTCTTAACAGCGAGGAAGGGAAACGGGATATCCCCGAGAAAACCCGCTACCCAGTGGCATCCCCCAGCACGACTCCCACATGCAAAAATGTGGGAACTACATCGCCAGGAATCGAACCCGGTTCGCCTATGTGGGGGGGGGGGCGAGGAGTCTAACCACTACACCGCGGCCCCCAGTGTTCTCGTCGTGTTGGGTGTACCTATAGAACTTCCCGCTGTGACCGTATCATTGTATTAGTGGGAAGTTTGCGGCAAGATTCAATGTAGGGCCATTGAGTACTTTTGTATGTATCTGACGAGTATGTTTTGAGATAGAGCACTATGAAACCCCCGTCTTTAGAAATGTTTGAATGCTCTGAAATGGTGTTTCTAATGTGCTTGACGACTTGAAACGCCCTACAGTCCTCGTCTGAAGTATGTGTTCTTTTCGTAGATCAACACATTGGACGAACGTTTAATAGTTTAGTAGAAAACGAGTATTTCGAACACTATGCGAAGCAGCTCAAGCGCCCCTTTATTAGGGTGTGCCATCGCATTCAGCTGTTAGAATTGATGTTCCAAGTGAACGTATCACCAAATTTAGCAGCAAGGGGTACGTACTCAGCTAAATTTTAGCACATCGCTTATTTGGAGCTTTAGTGTGTGAGTGAAGTACAGAAGTAAGGAAGTGCTTATGGCGACATTGACGCGCATTGTTGCCTCTAAGCGCATGCTACTTAACTGACCGATGTGTGTTATTTAAGACGATTCTCTAAACACACAAACAATTAAAAAATTAAAAGTAAATGCAAATGATGCAATAAGTGAATGTTTATTGTATGTCCTTCCCCTGGTTGTTATACCACTGCACGTGACACAAGTAAGACCGCAATGTGCTTGTCATGGCGGAGGTGAGTGCCGCGACACAATTGCCGGAGAGACACTATGGCCTCCATAGTTGCCAACTGTTTTAAGAGAAAGTCTCTCAATCAAATACAAAATCACCAGATTCTAAACTGAGTAGACTTCAAACTTAATTTATACAAATTATATAAAATATTTGTTATTGCAACTTTAAATCTTATTTATTATATTATATATTATTATATAGTTGCTTCACATCACGTGCGAATACCACTATCAGAAATTTACATAATTAAAAATGAAAAGCGAAAAAGTCTCATCTGAAATACTTCAGTACCCATTATCTGTACATGCGTACTTTTCCAGTTTAGAAGTTCCCAAAACTTAATTTACGACAGTGCCAAACAGCATCGTTATTCCCGCAAGAGACAACCCACACTATGTATGAAGAGATAATTATACACAATATTGTACATTGCAATATTAGTGCAGTCAAATTAGGCCAAATCTAAGGCTAACCCACAGATTCACAACAAGCTGAAACCTTCACTAGTGTGTTAAGGAAGTACCCCAGTTCATGGTAGAAAAAGTCCCAAGAAATCTCAATACGGGTTTCTCGCCATTTCGAACCATCCTCTCTCTTCAAATGTACTTCACTAAACAGCTGTCCTGCCATCTTTATCATTTATGTTAGTCCAATGTTTAGAGTAACATTATAGCTAACTGTTCTATAAACTGCTAAACCGCTTGAGAGAGACGAAAGGAGATAGCTGTGGACAAAAGGATTGTGAATATTAAATCAGCACAGCAAAGTCTTCATGTCATCGCTATCTCGTTTCTGACTCGTGCTACTTTGATGATACTTTAACACCACCACTGAAATTACGTAGAGCATTAATCTCGCGAATTTCTGAAAGTACACCCAAAATAAAGTGGCTGACGAGTTCATCAAGCCCCTGCAGATGCTGACGTCAGGATATTTGCTACAGCAGCTTCACTGATAGACTCAGGGCTTCAGTTTGTATTAGTAGGCGATGATACAAACTTGCTTATACCTCTGATTGCACTGTCTAAAAAATACAAGGACATTAAGATGCTCAAGCCAGGTACAAAGAATCGTACAGACAGGTTATACAGCAGCTATGGAGTACAAAACGTTTTGGGGGACAAGGCAGGCAGCAATTTGTACATGGCCAGGTACCGAATATACTTAAAACAGTTTTGAAGCACCCTGTCAATGCAAACTTCAACTAGCTGCCCTCTCACCAAAATTTGCAGCAGCCAAGCAAAACTCAGTTCGTGTGTTTCACCAAGTGTAGTAGTGGCGAGGTGTTGATCTTGCACTTACCGAATGGGGTTGGAAGGTTAAGAATGGTTGCCTTAGGCCTGTTCTAACACTTAAGGAAGCGGCTACCCAACACATTTTACATCTAATTACATTTAATTGTAAGTCAGAATCTGAACGGAATTGTGAGTTCCGCAGAAAGTTATTTACCGTGCTCCAAAATGTGTGGTTATTGCAGTGGTTGTGGTTATAGCAACAGTGAACCAACACGGGACGACGAATATATATATATATATATATATATGTATATATATATATATATGGCGATCTTGATGGTGACATCGAAAATTATGAAAGTGACAATCAACATGAATGTGATGAAGCATGTGAGGAGCCATTACCTGGATGCAAATTTCGTCACTGTCAGTGAGGGGGAGACAACTTTCAGTTTATTCAGTGTGATTTTTTTTTTTCGTAAACGCTAAGTGAAAGGTAGAAAAACAAGCATTACCTAAAAACTGCCTGGTGCCTTTGTGCAGAATAATATATACTACAAACCATCCAGGGAGCACCAAAATTTTATTCTTCAGCATCTAGTTGAAGGCAAGAGCTACAAAGTTTTATATTAAGTTATTTAAAGGTAAATATTTCTATGCTCCAGATTTCTTCCTATAAAGAAATATATATATATAATGCTCCAGATTTCTTTCTATATATATATATATATATATATATAAACTGTAAAATTATCATAAAGAAACTATAGTCTTGTGACTCTGAAAATTTATAAATGTGGTTACCACAATGTTACGTTGCATGCCAGCTCCTAAAACAACTGTATTGGTGGTTGGTATTTTTATACTTGTACACTTAGTGCTTGTTAATGTAAGTATTTTTTATGCTCTACAACTTTTGTTTGGAACATTTATTAAAATAATGCATGGCTGAGGAATATCTCGTTAACATATTACAGTTTCCTCGGAAAATCATTGTAATATTGTATTTTAAAATGTTTTGGATTTTAAATTATAATTTTGAAGTTGATATTATTATAATATTTGGAAAGCCAATTTAAAGGGGAATCATTTTTTTTCAAAGAGCACGTTTCTACGACTAATGAAAATCCCACAAAATAATTTTGAATAAATGCTTGAAAAAGTCTAATATGGCAGACTTCGAATTCAAAATGGCGGAATACCCGTGTTGGTGAAGGTTTCATCTTGTTTTGGATCTGTGGTTGAAACCCTAATTTGACTGGACTATATGCACTCAAGATATTTCCATGCTCTCTCCAGGTGTACATCATATATTCCGGGGAAATTAACAATCCTGAACACACTAAAATGCAATTTTTTGATAGCAGAATAAAATCTTCAGTCTTCCTTCAAAATCACCATATCTGCCGCCAGCTTTTTGCAGAAATCAAAAACTTTTCAATCTGTCGCAAATATGAAATTTCGTCACCACCAGACCGTCTCCAGAAATCACCACATCTGGTGAGAAAATCACCAAGTTGGCAACTTTGAAACAGTCGCCGCTCTCAGTGCATCTCGTTCACGGTCAACCGCCTAACAACGTGCTACGCGCGCATCCTGCTGGCTTGGCCTAGGTCAAGGTCACTCCGCGCGAACGACATTGTCGTACCCCGATCACGTTCACCACTTTGCAAACCACACGCCATTTAACAATAACATCGTCCGGCATATTCCCAGTCAAGCTGGCAGTGACATGGAATTATGAGAACAAGTTTAACACTTTGAACACGGAGGCCCGTGTGCCATGCGAGGAATCATTTATTTATATTCCTGTGCTTTTGAAATATCTTACAGTTAAATCGTGAATTTTATTGTGACGTCTGGAAGACAAGGAGCACCACATAAGAAATCTGCCTCTCATGATATATTACAGAGTTGAAAAACGTCGCTCGACAATAAAATACGGCAATGAGCTTGATCAACTGATGAAAACTTTTTATTCGGTTCGCTGATGTTATAAGCAGACGTGTAGAGTAGAGTGAAGAGTGTATCGATTTGGGCGGCTCCTAACAACTAGGTCTTGAGAGCCGATGTAGGTGAAACGAGGTGGATAATGGAACAGCGCCGGAATACAAGGGCGGAGGAAACGGGAGATCCCCGAGAAAAACCGCCGACCAACGGCATCGCCCGGCACGATTCCTATGTGCGAAAATCCGGGAGCGACCCCACCGGGAGTTGAACCAGGTTCGCTTTAATGGTAGGCGAGTGCTCTAGCCGCTGCATCACCGCGGCCCCTGTAACAATCATGCTACAGGAACGTCGTTCGTTGGCGGAACTGTCAGGTAGTTCGTGACGAATAGGATCGGAACCCGCAGACATTCCTGTTGGTTGGCGCGCCGCGTAAGGATGGCAGTGTAGGGGATGGCTCTCCCTAGCGCCTGCCGCTGGAGTGAGGGAAACCCCGTGATATTGCTGGCGCTACACACACCGAACTGATAACATTGCTCTCTAGTACCGCGCTAATAAATACCGCGCTGGGCGACGCACGTTTTTTCGACAGCTCTCGTTCAACCGCTCTCGGCCGATGTCACTACTGAAGTAAATAACCCCAGCCCCTCGTGCAGCGGCAATGGACTCTCCCAACTATCCCGATGAATTTTCGACTTCTGCGCATTATTTTCTCATTTGTATTTCACTGTAATTGCTGCTCGGAAAACATTACTTGTGAAAGATCTCGCACACCGCACGAAACTTTTTGATGGGCCAATAAAATTTGTAAAATGTCATGATATTTCGGATTTATTTAGTGACAGTAACTATATTGTTTGTTCAGTTTTAAAGTTAGTACAAGGAGAAAAACATTGGATAGTTGAGATTAAATAAATGTGTTTCAAGTCGTGATAGATGTACAAAGACGAAGAAAGAAATACAGTATAAATTAACACAAAATGTATTCAAACAATGTAATAATAATAATATCAACAACTGATAAAAATTTCACACTATAAAAGTACAGAACAACAAATTAAACCTTAGTAAAGATAAACCAATCCAGGCAAAAATGGGTAGATCTTCATGTACGTATAACTAGTGGTCCATCTGTTAAAAACACATATTTTCGTGCATTAGTAAGTTATAATTCATTGTGGTTTAAAATTTCATGACGGCTTGATAATTGCAACAAACAAGAATTTATGCACTTCATTTTATCATAAACATAGGTCACATAAAACATTAAAAACATGGATGTAACTTACAGAAGTTTCTGTCATTTTCATATTCCAAGAACACAATTAGCATCCGACCACTATTCAACACATCTTTCAGCTAAAGTTCAGCTTATAATGCATATTTTAAACTGACGTCGATGGAGCTGCTAGAACAGTCATCAGTAGATCCAGTTGTAACTTTCCAGCAGTAGTTTCATCGCTGTCGTCACTCACATGTTATGAACTCTTCCAAAATATTTCCCATGATCGAGTCCTTCTAGTATACTTCTTCGATCCTAGCTATCTTCCCAGCCGGCACTTGTAACTGAACGCAAATACTAGATAGTCTGCAGCAGTAACGTAGTGACAATTTTCCGCAAGTATTGTCCTCCCGAATGAAACACTTCATTTTAGTCTATGCCAGTTCGATCGCATTTAGTTGACACTTGCATATATATGTAGGAGGCATTCGTGCTATGTGATCGTGTAACTCAATTAGATTTTCTACTCTGAATTCTTTTCTTTAGATCGATGTTTTGCCATAAAATGTTTTGCCATAAGTGTTATACCATACATTCCCATGTGTATATCAGCTGTTCAGAAAAAGTAATTAATAAAAATTTATCTCCCGAGTCAATTTTGGTGGAAGTTAGCTGTATTTATTAACATTAAAAGCAACTAATAGCTAATGCATGAAATCAGTAAATATTGTTACGAGCCGACTGCCGCGCGAGGCGTGGGCACTATGCACGGACTTGGCTTTGTAGGGGGTGACCTACCTCAACCGCCCCTCCCCCTCAATTCAGACCCGATCACTGTCCCGGCGCCGGGCGACCGGGAATTATTGATAGCTGACCTGGCTGGCGTCACAGCCTCTCCTCTCCCCTACTGGAGAAGCAGACAACTTTAGAGGATGCGCAAGAATATTCTATGAACTATGACCCTCGGCGCAACTCTGCATTTGGAGACATTTCTGGGCAATGACCTACGATCCTATAAATATCGCAGCTGCCCGAGGGTCGGGAGTATTTTGCTGAGTGCGGAAATAGGGAGAAATCGAGTACGGTGAGGGACATCGACGAAGAGGAGAGACGACGACGGGAGATTGCGAGACGACGGCGGACGAGGTGTTTGTGGTGTGAACGAACGAGAGGACGTGAAATTCGACGAGTGAAGGCTACTGTGCATGAGGGCGCTCTGAGAGCTCTAGAACATTGCGGACTGGTGGGACCTGGACCAAACTGAGGTGGGACTGTATGAACATGTGGTACGGACTTCATTGTATGTATATTGGAACTGTCGAATATGTGCGTATAATTAATAAAGCAATTCATTAGGTTTTGATAGACTGTTTATTGGATATTATTTCGGTTATTTAATTACATTGATATCTTTGAGGTAATTGTAAAGTGTACTGACGGAATTTATTTTGTAAATAGCAAGAGATATCAGTGTATTATAAGATATTGAAACAAAAGTATTTCCTTTGTAATGATTGTAAATAAATTAGGAAATTACAGTTAACTCTCTTATTTAATTAAGACCTCCATCCCTTTAATGAACCTGACTAAGTCCACTGACTTTGAGAAAGTGTAACACCAGTGTCTAAAGGGGTGGAGGAATTTTATGAAAAAATGTAATAACATAATTGTAATTATTATTACAGTAGGATATTAACTAGCAGGAATTTGTAAATATAATAATAGTTATATTAATAGACCAGGGAATTATTTAAAAAAAAATTGTGAATGCTAAGGAAAATGTCGGCAGACATGGAAGCACTTCGCACCTTGATCGAAGGACTGAGTAGCCAAGTAGAAATTTAAATAGCAGAATAAATAGTGTTGTAGATAATGTCAATGAAAATGCAAGCAGTAGCATAGATACGGTTAGTGAATCTATTAGTAGTGTTAGTGAACTGGTAAATACGGAAATATATAGTGTTAGCAAAGTGGTAGACAGGAAAATAGACAGTGTTAGCGAGGCAGTCGACATAATGCATAAGAAAATAGACAGTATGAACGAAAATTTGGATAGAAAAGTAGACAGTGTGAACGAAAATGTGGATATAAAAGTAGACAGTGTGAACGAAAATGTGGATATAAAAGTAGACAGTGTGAACGAAAATGTGGTCCGAAAATATACGGTATTAGCGAAAAAATAAAATTGACAGTGTGAGTGATAGAATGGACAGTGTGAATGAAAGGATTGACAGTATTGAGCAGGAAATGAAACAGAAAGTAAGCACCCTCAAAAAGGAATGGCAGGAATTCCTGCAGCAGCAGAGAAGACATGCAGGGACTGAAGAGTATCTAATGTCGACCCCCACCGAGGCGACGAATGTGGGCGACGAGGAGAAGGTGGTGGTCGCCGCCAACGCAGGCAGTTATCGCAGGAGAGGCGCAGCCGATCTGCAGGGTGGGTAAGCCTCAGCCAGGGGTGGGTAAAGGCATCACAATAAAGCCCGGCCCCTACGATGGACCGATGCCTTGGCGCGAATACAGGCCCAGTTCGAGATCGTTGCCGCCCTGAATGACTGGACTGATGAGCAGTGCGCATACTACCTGGTGGCTGTATTGAGGGGACATTCACTGAGCATATTGCAGTCCCTGCCAGAACGACATCGACTGAAAAACTCCACAGTGGTGTCGGCCTTGGAGCTGCGATTCGGCGACCGATACTTGCGACACGCCCACCATGACCAACTGTGAAGCTACATCCAGCGAACAGGGGAACCACTGCAGGAGCTGTGGCAGGGCATCGTGAGGCTGTCACATGTCTCTGGAGGGATGCTCTGAAGAGGCACGAGATGTAACCGCAGTCGGCTTCTTCGTCGACATTATCACTGATACCTAGGTGCGACATGCTGTACTTCTGACTGCGCTTCACACCATGCAGGATGCCGAGGCCCGAGAACTGGAGACGGAGTCAGCAAGGCAGGCATCAGTGTCCCGACGTCCAGTGCCGGCAGTGATACTGAATCAAGACGAGGACGACAGCACCTAGAGGACACTGAGGGAATTGCATACGACCATTAAGGACATCGCTCCCAGGGTTTTGCGCTACAGAGATTCGCCGCCCCCCACCCAAATGGCCTGAATGTTGGTCTCGCGGACAGCCGGGACACCTGAGAGTCAACTGTCCTTGATAACAGTAACAGTAGCACAGCAACTAGGGAGTAGGCAGCGAGGGGCAGGTGAGAGTGCAACATCTCCGGGAAACTTGTAAGCACTAGTCTTGAGGAGGAAAGGTTGGTGATTTCTGGAGGGAAGGCCCCAATGTTCTTGCATGTGTGTTCTGTGAAACAAGAATTTGATGCCATATTGGTGGAGGGGAGCCTAAATTATGTTTCTTTTCAGATGGTCGTTGACTATAATGGTGGAAGACAGAACATTCTTGGGCCTTCCCCCCAACAATCATCCAATAATAACATGGATTACTGCTATTTAGCTACAGCAACGGGCGAGACCATACCAGTCAGAGGCAAGAGGAGAGTCCTCTTACAGATTGGTAACCTTAACATAGAGCACGATATTTACATAGCAGAAATAGAGTGAGTGACGATATTTGGGGGGCTTAAAATCAAGGGCCTGAGAGCCAATGAGGGTGAAACGAGGTGAGTATGGACTAGCGCCGGAACGAAAGGGTGGGGGAAACGAGAAATCCCCGAGAAAACCCACCGACCAGCAGCATCGTTTGGCACGATTCCCACATGCAAAAATCCGGGAGCGACCCTGCCGGGAACCGAACCCGGTTCGCCTAGGTGGAAGGCGAGTAGTCTAACCAATACACCACCACAGCTCCTAGCAGAAATAGAGGACGAATGCATTTTGGGTCATGATGTGTTATGTAAGCTGGGGTTGTTATTTGCAGGTAATACCGAGTTGGTAGTGTCAATATGACGAGATTTATCTTTGCCAATGAGCTGCCCAGTAGTGTGTAATCATACGACTGTGCACCCTGCTTCTAGCGAAATTGTTATTCCAGGCAGATGCCAGGGATAATTTGTCAGACAGCTGGGCATAATCGAACCAACCCCAGAAAGGTGGGATTTTACCAGATGGTGTCATTGTAGCAAGGACTTTGATTTCTTAAAAATAGGACAGTTTGCCAGTAAAGATGATTAATTTATCTGACTGTGCTATCCACCTTGAGGAGGGGGCCAATATAGAGGTTTGCAAGCCGACCTCAAAGGTACTTCCAAATGTGCCAGAAGCTTCGATGCCACAAAATACCGAATGTCCTCTACCAGATGCTCTGGGGGAAATGCTGACAAGAGAAAACCTCAACTGGCAACAAGAGAAAGCTGTCTCAGAATTACTACAGAGGAATAGATGTTCTTTCTCCTGTAAGCCCAATGATCTTGGCAGAACTAATGTTGCATGCCATCACATCGACACAGAGAATGCCAGGCCCATAAAGCAGCCACCGAGGCAACTAACGCAAGCTTCACATGAGGTGGTTGACTGTATTCTAAAAGAGATGAATAATTTAGATGTGAAAGAGGCATCAGTCAGTCAATGGTCTTCTCCCATTGTTTGTTAAAAATACACATCGCTCTGTTTGATTTTGTGTTGATTACCACCAAGTTAATAATGTGACCAAGAAAGATTCTTACCCACTCCCAAGGATAGACGACACATTGAATGGCCTAGCAGGTTCACCATGGTTTTCTACTTTAGACATGAAGAGCAGGTATTGGCAGTGCGAGGAGGCCCCAGAAGACAAAATAAAGACTGCCTGTTGTGTTCAAGGGAAAGGAACCTGACAATACAAGGTTTTACCCTTTGGGCTATGCAATGGCCCTGCCATATTTGAACGAATGATGGAGAAAGTTCTGCCCTTAGACATTTACCAGGTGTACCTAGACATTGTGGTCACTGCAAGAACATCTGAAGAGCACCTGACACACCTAGGTTCTGTGTTTCAAAAAGTAGCAGCAGATGATTTAAAATTAGTTCCTAAGAAGTGTTACCAATTCCGAAAGAAAATTTATTTATTGGGCCATGTTGTGTCAGCCCAAGGGATTGAAACAGACCCTGAGAAGATCAGAACAATAAGAGCTTGGACTCTACTAACTGATAAAATTTGAAATGCGAAATTTCCTGGGCTTGTGTGCTTACTACTGTCGATTTGTGCTCGGGTTCGCTACGATCGCCAAGCCTCTACATGAACTGACTGAGGTCAAAATAAAATTTTATTGGACACCAGAGTGCGAAGTTGCTTTTAAGAGACTAAAGGAAATTCTGATATATCCCAAAGTGATGGGGTTCCCGAGTAGAGAGAGTGAATTCATTCTGGATACTGATGTTGGTATCGGGGCTGTGTTATCTCAGATTCAGGATGGAAAGGGGAGGGCACTAAATTACTTCAGTTAAGATGCTACACAAGCCTGAGAGGAATTACTGTGTGACACACAGGGAGCTTCTGGTCATAGTGAAGGCAAATACACATTTTCACCTGTATCTTTATGGCACACACGTCATCCAAAGAACTGATCATGCTTCATTAAGCTGACTACTAAATTTCAAAAACCCCGAAGGTCAAATAGCCTGGTGGATACAGCACCTGCAAGAATATAACTTCATAGCAATGTGGATGCACTTTCCAGGAGACCATGCAAACCATGGTTTTAATTGTGAATGCCAGGAGGAAAAGGGTGGTAGATCGTGGAAAGCAAGGACAAGAATTCAAGGCCCTGTATCTGGCGATGGGTCACCTACATGGGATGATAAGGACATTAGAAATGATCAGCTAAGTGATCGTACCCTGCATCAAATATTGGAGTGGAAAGAAGCCGGGTGTCGACCAAGATGGGAGGAGATATCCAGCCCGGGCATGGCAGTTAAGGCACACTGGGCACAGTGGAATTCCCTTGTTGTAAAGATTGGCGTGCTTGATATAAACTGGGAATGTATTGATGGGAAACAAAGTCACTTACAATTGGTCCTACCAGAGTGCCGAATCCCAGAAGTGCTAAGAGAACTGCATAACACAGCAGCAGGTGGTCACTTCGGGTTAAGAGACGAGGTCCCCTTCAGAAATACAATGTTGGGGGCCCATTTGAGAGAATGGCAGTAGACATTCTCGGATCATTACCAGTCACTGAGAGGGGGAATCGGTAACTTCTGGTAGCACAAGACTATTTCACAAAGTGGCCATACCGGTGCCAAACCAAGAGACTGGCATGTTAACTGATGCACTTGTAGAGCATGTTTTCTCCAGGTTTGGAGTGCCACTTGAGCTTCATTCTGTTCAAGGACAAAATTTTGAATCAATTATTTTCCAAGAGTAACAAGAATTTTAGGAATGAAGAAAACCCGTACCACAGCATTACATCATCAGTCGGATGGGATGGTCGAGAGGCTAAATCGTACCTGGACAGTATATGGCGATTTTCATGTAGAACATTGCCGACTGGTGGGATCTGGACTAAACTAAGGTTAATTCTACTCGGGTAGGGGACAAATCCAGGTTCCTTATGAGAGGTTTGGCATAGGAAAAATTTCCGCCGCCAGGTGCGTAGGTTTTTAAAGAGGTCACTTTTAAATAAAATGTTAATCTACGTGAATGATAAAAGAGAAATATGTTACTTGGTTAAAAATTTATTTTATAATTGATTAATGGCTATTGCAACTACCCTTTTTTTAACATAGAAAATAGGGAAAATCTTGTATACATGCGACATTAGTGCTTACCTAGAGGCGAAAATTTTTGGTTGCCAAAATTTTTACATTGATCTTCCCAACCTGAGTAGAAGTAACCTCAACTAACCTGAGGTGGAATTGTTAAATAGGGATGGGGTACGTGACAAAATGTAGGAACTGTGACAAACTGCGACAGTGACACACTTGCCAAGTGACACACTTGCCAAGTGACATTTAGCAGTGACTCTGTCACTTCCACACGTAAATTCTATAAGCGTATGCATAACATTACCGTAAAATTCGTTATTCTGTGTAAACTCATTATGAAACTAATTTACTTGACAGAAATAATTATATCAAATACTAAAAATAGACTTTGCCAAAATTATTCAGTAAATATTATAGCAAACATCAATATTATATACGCAGAAAATCTCTCATATCCTACTAAAATTGAAAATTTCTAGTTTGTTAATTAGTATTTGTGGAACGTAAGTCATTCTGAAACTAAAGACAAAATAATATACTACTATGGAAGTTGAAACCATTAATGAAAAATTCTCTGGCACGTAAGCTATATGATATAAAAACTATACGTGGTTCGTCTCTTGTCACAACGAACAGCGCATGCGCGGGCAAGCGCTCCTTGTCACGTTGAGTAGCGAACAGGGACCATGGTCTGCTGATCTTGAACAGGGGCGGAGCTAAAGTATTTGTTGACGTGGTTACATGATGACAATGAAAGCTGAAGGTAGATCAAAATACATTTTCAGAATTAAACTTTCACAGCTAAGTTCAGTACTAGCAATCGTAAATTTAACAAATAAATAAATTAAAATGTATAATTCCAAAACGAATTATCAAGCAAATTTCAATGACACACATTTCGTTACATAAATATAGCGTCGAATTCCACACTGCTACAAAGTTCGGCACGGCATTCTAGCTGCGAGATTTAACCTAAATAGCTTCGAAGTTTTGCAGTACGTTGCGACAAGGTCATAACGCTTGCACCCCGCGACCCGCACACGAGAAAACTGACGAGCAGAAGCAGCGATTTCGAAGCATCTGTCACTGCTTTGTCACCATGACAATTCGGTAACCCTGACAGGAAATATTCCCCATCCCTAATAAATAGCCTTACGTACTGCTAAGAGTACCTTCTTCTACTCAGGTAAGGAAAAAGAAAACTAGTTTTCTTATGGGAGAGTTTGGCATAGGGAAATTTTTTTTTACGGATTCGTCGAAGGAAATATTAATAAGGCTACAAACAATAATGTATGCTGTGCAACTTACCATTAGTGTCTTCCCCACTGCTACACATTGTTGCAGAGAAGAAATTATCGTGACTTGTCATTTAGACATGCAGTAACAAAACACAGCTCGCAACAAGTAAAACGTAATGATATTACCGCACTGCGCAGCGCAGCGCGAGCAAGTGAATAGTAGGCCCGAAAATGAATACTGTTGTTGCCATGGTTATTGCTCACGGCTATTTTTTCATTGTTTTTTGCCGTACAGAGCAAGCAACATAACGACAAAAACACTAAACTGTGCATTTTTTTTATGGAGACGAATGTGGTATGTTCAAAAGAAGTGTGTTCATTTAACACGTTCTTTAATGTTAATAATTTGTTCATATTATGTTTAATCAGATTTTTTAAATGTGATTTGCAAAAGACTTACTGGTCAGTTGCTATAATTTCCTAGTTCCTATGTTAATACAAGCGCCAATATTCTTTTTTTTGCTTTTTTGTTTGTTTTATTGTGCCTGGAAGATCTTTTTTCAATATATAGCTGTACAAAGATAGTGGACATGTAGAAAAATCTAGGCAAACTTCAAATACTACTATTTGTAACGTATTTAACCAAGAATTGCACATTACTACTAGTATTACAAAAATTTACTTTATTCTTTTTTGTGTGATCGTATAAGTTTTTCTTGATTTTTTTTTTCAATTGTTGAGCCTTTTCTTTAACCTATAGGTACGTGCGTGCTCCCGGTACGTGCGTGCTCCATAATTTATCTACAATAGTTTCAGAAGTTGATATGCTCCCGGATGTATATAAAGGCTTACTGTAAATTTCACTTAAAAGTAATTACAAACTGATATACGGACACATTTTGCTCCTAGATAAGTTTAATTTTCTACAACCACCAAAGTAAAATAGTATTAGTTGTGATTGTGTGTTGTAACAGATGTGACTAACACAAGTTTTAAGTATAGGCCTGTACATAGTTTCACATTAATATTATGTTTTATGACAGTTGCACAAGTTTCCTGTTGTGAAGCCAGAGGCTGTGTCTGAATTCACTGCAACATACCCTTGTTCACTTGCCCTTGATCCCTTCATTCCCCACATTACTTAATGACAAAGTGGGTATAATTGCAAACACCCATCTTAATTTTGCAATTTGTAATGCGTTTACCAAAAAAATCAACACATTTCCATATGCTGCTTTAATTTGTTTACGAACAGCAGTGCCTAGCAAATTGCAGGAAGAAGCTGCAAAACTGTTATAAACAGCTGAAAAACAATACTTACAGTGAATGGCATGTGGAGGGGATGTCGCTCGTGCCCTTGGCTGAAGGGGACATTCAAGTGTGCATTAGTGCCCTTACAAAAAATTTCAGACAGCAACAATTTGATGTCACAGCCCTGATGTACTTTTCTGTAATTATAAAGAATACTTTTCCGAAAACTAAAGAAAATTCACAGAAAACGGTATAATTCAACTCAACTAATTGCACAGTAACACGAATTTACTAGGGGCATCAACATATTATCAATACAAACCATAAATACGTTAGTGGGGAGGGCTGTGAGGATCAGGGAAATTGTGGGGTAAAACACTTAAAAAATATTTAAATTACATGTAATTTGGGTTCTTTAACCACTTAAAATCAAAATTACTAGTCTCACTGAACACAAATTTAGTAGAGGTAACATGACATTTTCAGTACATACTACTGAATGCGATAGTGAGGAGGGCTATGAAGATGATGGACATTGTGGGGTAAAACACGTAAAAGTTATGTAAATGAGGTAATTATCCAGTTTAGGGGCTTGCCTGTAAAAAAAACCCCAAAAAGTGGTATATTTCTACTCAACTAATTACGCAGAACACAAATATACTAGGGTCATTAACGTATTACTAATTTCATAATATGTGCCTACCTATCCTAACAGAACCTAACCCCACGATGAGTGAATCACTATTTAACATTTTTAAACTAACCTAGGATTGTAGGGTTTTAACATAACCTAGGATTGGTGGAATTTAAACTAACCTAGGATTGTAAGGTGTTAAACTAACCTAGGATAGTAGGGTTTTAAACTAACCTCGGATTTTAGGGTTTTAAACTAACCTAGGGTTTTAAACTAACCTAGGATTGTAGGATTTTAAACTAACCTAGGATTGTAGGGTTTTACACTAACCTATCAATGTAGGATTTAAAGGTACCGTACTGCCAATTCAACCTTACCTCACTTGACGAAACACCATGTACCACTAAAACACCACATACGTGAATATAATACCTGAAGCACTCGTTAATAGGCGAATACAATGCACAGAAGCACTCGTCCTTGCTTTCTCTGTTTTAAATCCGCCGGATTGGAACATCACGACAGACGCCGGGAAAATCAGAATGGCTACTAAGCTGTTTGAAAAATTGTGCGTTAAATCACATGTGATGAGTCGCCGTGATGTAACAATATCTTCAAGCCAATAAGGTGACGGCAGGAATCATGACGTAACCAAACATAATAACGACCGAGGTAAACAAAGCGCCGAACAACTGGTACTTTCAACTATTTTATTTAATACGTTCTACTTATTTATTATGACCCCCTTCTGAATATGAACTAGGTAATCTGTGCAGAATCCAGTAATGCTACTTTTGTTGGTCTAGGACGTTTCGTTCAGAAAAGCTGCTAAACTGGATAGTTACCATAAATTACATTCCTTAACCATGTTAAATGCAAGATGACCTAACTCAACGTAACTTCACAATATATGAATACAGAGGGAAATGTGGGCAGACACAACATAGTGTTTTACGAAAAGCATAATAAGTAAGCTCACGTCTGTTCATCAACCCCTGTGATTAACCTATCGTGAAGTTAGTTTTAATTTTGGGGTAATTATTAAGTTTAGGGGCTTTTCTGTAAAAATAAAAATAATTCATGGAAAATGGTATATTTCCACTCTACTAATGATGCAGAACACGAATATACTAAAGGCATTAACGTCCGACTAATTTCGTAATATGTGCCCACCTAACCTAACAGAACCTAACCCCACGATGGGTGAATCACTATTTTACATTTTTAAACTAACCTATGATAGTTGGGTTTTTACACTAACCTAGGATTTTTGGATTTTACACTAACCTAGGATGTTTGGGTTTTACACTAAACTACGAATGTAGGATTGTAGAGATTTAAAGGAACCGTAAAACACACCAAAAGAATATAAATTGACTCACCTAGGTAGGGAGCTGGAATGATTCCTCTGACGTTGATAGACGTAAACAAACATATTTTGCAAGTTTTTTTAATATGTTCTACTTATTTTAACATTACGCCCTCTTGAATATGAACAAGGTAAGCTGTGCAGAACCCATTAATGCAACTTTTGTTGGTCTAGGATGTTTAATTCAGAAACGTAAACAAACTGGCTATACTGCTCATTTCGCAATTTTGTTTTATTTTAAAGCTATGCCCCTAATATATTCGTGTTCTACGTGATTAGTAGAGTAGAAATATATCATGATTTTGATTTTCTTTTGTTTTTTTCAGAAAAGCCCCTAAACTTAATAATTACCAATTTTGGTTAGGTCTGCTGCATTTTACATGACTGGCGGCAAATGTATGTAAGCCCTTCAATTACCACACTCACATGCAAATGTTAGTTTTGTGGGTGCATTTCTCTAATTGTTAAATAGAATCTTTTTGTAAGCCCTGTTAAGGCCGGGGGCACAATTATGTAGAGCTCCGAGATTTTATTTAATTTTCAAGACTGCCTCATTGTAAGGATAGGTAGAATGGAGAGTCATTCTAAGTCTCACATATGCGTGCAGGAAATATCAGAAGAGGCCCAAAAGTACCAGGCTAATTACAGTAGAATCCCATAATAGCGAGCATGGTATTTGTGAGAACACAGTTATAACGAGGTTGTTTTGAGGAACTGTCAAAAAATTGCAAGAATATCCCATGAAAAAATTGTCATTTTATGAGTGGAAACATGTTTAGTGAGATTGTGTGAAGCAGGCTTGCAGCAAGTTTCGTGACTGTGTGAAGTTTGCTTTTGTTATCTGTCTGCCGTNTGTCGCCGTCATGTATCACATTCTTCTGCCTTGCCACCTCAACTCCCTCACGGGTTAACTAAGAGCACGTTGCTTTAAAAATATAATTTTTTCCTTTTTTCCTTCCCCCTTTCACCCAGGAGATCTTGTTCTGCATTTTCATAGTCATTCACGGTCATTGTGCATTCAACTTTATTTGGTTTTATACAACTTGGATTTTCTGCTTTGATTTATTGATTATTATTTTGGATTTTGATGTTATTGTTTCTCTGTTTTTGACAACCTGCTTATGCTATTTTGTTTGAATTTAGATTTTGATACATTTTTGGATTATAATTTTGTGCTACGATTATTGAAAACCTACGCAGTTCTTCGGACTTTGATTTGTTTCTGATGTGATTTACGACATGGGCAGCAAGATGAAGATTTTGGATCTTGCTACAAAGTACGAGATCATAATTGAAGATAGTGACACACCACTCCTACATTTTATCGCTGTGGCCTAACAAACGTATTTTATTTTTAATCAATTTTCAATTTGTCTTGAATTTTTGCTGGATTTGAGTACGCCTCACACAATACATTTTCAACAATCATTTCACAAAAAAATTGTAGACAGTTTATTTGAGTAAATACTGGTAATTTTTAGTAATATTTTATAAATAAATTGAGTGTCAAACATGAATAGTGTAAAATCATCATATATTATGCCAAAAATGTCATCTTTAAGCTAGTAATGGATCTCGTTAATAATTCACACTTTTAGAAAACTTGTGGCGAATTATTTTAATTGCAACATGTCTAGGTAACTTACAAACACGTCACTTTATTTTACTCTCAGACAGAAAAGCAATGTTAAAATTATTTTATCCCCGAATCTGGTCAGGTCGTTTTTTTCGTAACTTTTCATGCAGTCAGTAATTGTATTTGCCCAATTTGGGTATGATTTTAATTGCAAAGATATCTTGGTAATTATTAAGTTTAGAGGCTTTTCTGTAAATTCCCCCCCCCCCCTGGAATGTGGTATATTTTCACTCTACTAATTACGCAGAACACGAATATACGAGGGGCATTAAAGTACGACTAATTTCTTAATATGTGCCCACCTAACCTAACCCCACAATGGGTGAATCGCTATTTTACATTTTTACACTAACCTATGGTTTTTGGGTTTTAAACTAACCTAGGATTGTAAGGTTGTAAAGTAATATAAGATCTAAACAATATTAATCAAATCTCCGATCAACACTCTACAATCATAGACTAGATGGGAACCCTACAATCCTATGTTAGTTTAAATAGCTGCAGTCCTAGGTTAGTAAAATCCCTACAATACTAGCTTAGTAGAAAATACCTACAATCCTAGGTTAGTTCAAAATTCTAAAATAGTGATTCACTCATTGTGGTGCAAGTTCTGTTAGGTTAGGTGGTGACATATCATACAATTAGTCATACGTTAATGATGCTAATATAGTCGTGTTCTGCGTTATCTACCAATAATCCTAGGTTAGTTTAGAAAGAATGTAGTGATTCATCTAACGTAAAATTACATGTACAATATGCACTACTGCGGGAGGTAGTGTTCCACAGAACCACCACTATTCTGTAATTGTACGTTTAAGTTACATGTGCGTAATTGGAACGGAACAATACTAATTAACGTGACCATTTTATTTACAGTAAAGACATTTCTCTACATAATATTTAATTATGCTATATACCAAGATGTACTCACCTAGGTAGGCGGTGGATAAAGTTGTCCCGCTGCGAGTAAGAAATGATGAAGACGTTCGCGTTCGCCGGGATACCGGCGTCAAAACATAAACTCTGCCAGATACCCCACAAAATGTGGCGTTCTCCTGCTGTACCGGGAAAGACCGTGCCTTACGTCACGCCACACTCGCTCTATTCTTTGGGTGTTCGCTCCTGTAGCGGGATCAACAAAATTCATACTATGATTCACCCGAAGATGCTCATAGCCACGCTCTGAAAGACAATTATAAGCGCTCTGACAGTCGCTTATAATTGTCGCACCTTACCTCATTTGACAGTACCCCGTGATCTGCCAAAAAGTCAAACAAAAGTGACCAAAACATTGTTAATTCTGCAAATTCGAGAACGTCCAGGCAACACCCTCCACGTAGGTGACTATCACGCACAGAACCATTCGCACTAGCACTCTCCATTCTTCAATCACAAGTCTTCACTCAATAGGATTTGAACAACGCACATGAAGGCAGCAACACCTTACTCATCGCGATCCGCACCTGTAGCTAGACACTGGCATACTAACGTACGGCCCGTAATAACATCCGTGACCGCGCTAGGTTGTGTGGGATAAGCCATGTGCAGCCATTAATAATGGTGGTAGACGTTAATAAATGTAAACAAACTGACTTATCTACTCGTACATGTAGCAATTATTTTTAATATGTTTTACGTATTTAAACAATATGCCCGCTTCAAAATCAACAAGGTAAGCTGTGCTGATTTCATTAATACAACTTTTGTTGGTTTAGGATGTTTCATTCAGAAACGTAAACAAACTAGCTGACCTGCTCATTTCGCAATTTTGTTCAATTTTTTAAAATATGTTATACTTATTTTAAAGATACCGCTTAGAATATTTGTGTTCTGCATAATTAGTAAAGTGGAAATATACCACTCTTTGGGGTTTTTTTTTTTTTCCCACAGAAAAGCCCCTAAACTTAATAATTACTGATATCTTCTAATAAAGTTTACAGGTTTCGTTACTTGAAAATGTTATTCCTTTTTGGAAAATAAATGTGAAAAGACTAGGGCCTATGGATCATATTTTTCGCTCATCAGACAGCAAGAAGATAAATATTTGTAATACGCAACATTGAAATATGTTTTCACCATTGCTACATAAAAATGTAACTATTTAAATAAGGCATGTTTACTTTACAAATAGAATTTCAGACTTAGTTTAATAACATTTTACGTTTGAACAATTTCTTTTAAGTCGTTGCCAATGCAGTACTGTTCTCACCATTATTTCATATTGATTACGAAACAAAAATTTTAATTTAGAGATGATAAACAAGTAGATGTTTTGTTTAATAAAATTTAACAGAACTCTAATGTTAATAACAGTATTAAATGTTTGTTTTATATTTTTTGTTTAAAACACAGGCAGACATGTTAAACCTGGGGTGATTTGAAAGGTTTATTTAAAAAAGTGAAATAACCGTGAATGAATTATAGGTATTTTCTGCTTCTCTGCTGGGAGAAAGGCATATGGATCAGTGCTCTTATGTCTCTCACCTTGTCCCTGGATTACCACATACCTGATGTTGTTTGGAAGATGGATCCATGCTTCGACACATCCTGGCAGCAGACCCTCTTATACATACAATAAGGGGGCACACTGTCTGAAACCCAGTTAGCTCAGTCTGGCAGCCTGAAGCCCAGAGGTTGCTCTGAGTGGTGGAACAGAGTCTTGCATGCTCAAGAGATGTAGACGGCATGGTAGCAGTCGGCATCATTCCAAGGATATATTTTAGGTGGTTGAACTACCACTGATCTGAACTGCACCAATAACCAGAATGCCAGCTTGTGGGAGGAGCTGCTGGCACACTGACATGGGGCTACAGGGACTGAAGTGAGTTGCTGAGAGAAGTCTGCTCTGCCTCCACTATCCAGCCCCAATGCCCTAAGGGTCAGCGAGGACCTAGCTCTGCCAGTATCAGTGGACACATGTATGTCGGCCTTATTCAACCCAACTGGTCTGTGGAGATCATCTTGTGGAAGTTGCATCCTGTCCCATCCACTAACACTGACCTCTAAGCCAGTACAGTAGCTAATCTACTTCAAGACACCAGAGCATTATACTGGATTCTCTATGTACTGAGAAACTGTATCCACGTAACATTTTTAGTGGCAAAATTCGTATAATAATAAATAATGTTAAATTATCTACTGTTATAGTTTTTAAATATTGCATAAATTGAAGAATCTTTTGGCTTGTCACTTATGATTTTGCACAATAATCATTTGTATCGGTAGCATTAAATAGTGATCTCAGTCATTATTGATGCACTTTTATCCTATCAAACACACCACACTACAGAGTCTTCAAATGCTCTGCCAAGTCTGATCTCTAACAAGGTTACAGCAGTGGCATACGTGATGGTAATCCACTACAGCACTTTGTCTTTACACGTTTCCAACTCTATCCAAGATCACAGAAATTTTATCAAGATTGTCCTTTGCTTAAAATGGTTGTGCCTATCATAATGTAGTATTTCAAAGCAAAGGGTTTCACCTGAAAATGCTAAGATGTAAATTTTAACCAATTGTTTTTTGCCAATACAGTTGGACCCCGATTTTACAAGGCTTCACGGTTCCTGAAAAATGGCCTCGCAAAATTGCTGCAGGCAGATTTTGACCTCCCAAAAAGTGCATTACATGTGCTTTTTCATGCTAAGTCAGTTTTTAATCATCTCTGGTGCAAAAATAACAAGTTTTTTTAAATGAAACACTGAACTATTTCAATAGGCAGATGTCGCTCAAATAAAATTACACCCCAAAAGATTGGTATATACGACCGTCCCTTGTCACGAAAAAAAAAGAGGAAAAATCGGACGTGGCGTTACTTTAAGCGAGTGCGAAGTTAATTTCCCATAGCTATTAATGAAATATTAATTTATTTCAATAGACAGACATCTTCCAAATAAAATTATACCCCAGAACATTACCATGCTTACCCAAGATATTGTGTGTCCAAAAAATGGGGTGCAACCTAATACAAATTTTTCACTTTTGCAAAAAAAAAAAGTTTATTTTACCTTGGGATACAATACGTATATAAATAATTATAATGTGCTGATTTATGTTAATAAAACTTACATAGGACAATAACACTTATTTGCATATGTCAAACTGTCTCAACATGGCATGTGACTGCATTGCATACCGCGTGTACCATGCGTAGCCTGCCAGCCCCGTGGCGGCCGACTGGCAATGGTGCATGCGTCATCA
Organism: Clitarchus hookeri; assembly: GCA_002778355.1. Classification (NCBI taxonomy): domain Eukaryota; kingdom Metazoa; phylum Arthropoda; class Insecta; order Phasmatodea; family Phasmatidae; genus Clitarchus; species Clitarchus hookeri. The sequence continues at coordinate 53,036 of NQII01000732.1, forward strand.
CACACACAGAGGCTAGTTGTGGCATCTGGCCAGATAGACAGACAGCGAATGTGACAAAGAAAGAGGGAAAAGGGGGTATTCTAAAAATACCGGTAGACCACCCAGCCATAGTTTGTGTGCGTACATGTTGGTGAATGTGGGCATGGTCAAGACTATTCAGGTCATCACGCAGTTCAATAATTTGTTTTAAAATGATTATCTGCATGTCATTCCTCCACAGAGTTAATGAAACAATAACAAAATTTAAAACTGTCACATATTTTACAAAGCAGTGTAATGGTAACAAATGCTGATAATGGTTGCAGGTTTTACAGATACAATAAGTATTGTTTGGTACTTTTCAACTATGATGTTACAAGCACAACTACAATTTCACAAACAAACAATTTATAAACAGAAATTAATTTAAGGTATTATTACGAAAATTCTTTAAGATTCCATAATTTACATTACTGAAAATACATAAAATTGTTTTAGGTTTTGCTTTATCAACAGAAAACAACAGTAGGCCTACCTATAGAAGGATACTATGAAAAGATAAATAGAATAGAGGGTGTGATGTGAGTGATGGCATCCAGCAGTTCATTGCCCTCATAGCACTTCCCCTCCTTTGCATTTCTCCTCCAACCACAGTCAAGCGGCTTTGTGGAGAAACGGCAAGTGAGGAGTGAGTGAATGAAGAGATTTGGGTGGCTTTTAACATCAATGTCTTGAGCGCAGATGAGGGTGAAGTGGGGTGAGTATGGAGCAGCGCCGGAATGAGGAGGTGGGAAAACGGGGACAACCTAGCTAGATAAAACTCGTTGACCAGCAGCATCGTCCCACACGCAAAAATCCGGAGTGAACCAACTGGGGATTGAACCCGGTTCGCCTTGGTGGGAGGTGAGCAGTCTAACCGCTCAGCCGCCGTGGCCCCTGAGAAGAAGGGAAAGACAGCATGGAAGAGTCCAAGGTGGGCGGCTGGAGTGATACAAAGCAGGACTGACAGGCAAGGAATGCGTGGCGATGCGCAGTGCAGCATTCGTTACGCACCATCGCAGGGTGCCTACCGAAATTCCATTTTCGAATTCCCTGTTTTCCTGACCTATTTTCAGGACAGAAATCTTCCAATACCATATTTTTCCACCGCTGACAGAAAAATTATGCTATCAGTTAAGTAAAATTAAATTTCACTGAAACAGACCAAGCAAACAGGGCCAATAATTTATTCATCCCATCAATATTTCTTGTGATACCTGCTACTAATTTCACACGAGTGCCTATTACAAACACACAAATACTTTATTTTGTACATATAGGCCATATGTCACTTGGCAAAGATGTATTATTGTCAATTCATAAACTTAAAAATTGAAATTTTAAAATGCATATACTCAGAATTATCTTATCCTGTATTCACACTTTCGCAGAGTAGCTATTATTTACATTTTTCCTGACCCAGGTGAAAATTCCCTGACATTTTCTTATCACAAGAAATTCCCTTACTTTTCCCTGTGGGTAGACATCCTGCATCAAGCCGACATGCACAAAGGAAGTGTCACTTTTATTATTATTCTATCAAACAATAATACATATATATTTATATTCGTACCCAAAAAAAAAGGTGCATGGGTCGTCAACAAACAAAAAGAACAAAATATCATTCCAAAACCGTAAATCCAATTGTAATCCAAACTCCAATACCAAGAAGAGAAGTCCAAATCAAACTTATAAAATGATGAAGCACTGTAAGCACAATATCTAATAAAAATGGTGATGCAATCTCGACACTAAGGGTTTGGAGGGGCAAATGTGGGGGGTGGATAACGCATGCTGGTATTGGACAGCTTTGTTGCTATGCACATGATAGCGGAATGTTGCTGTCGCCAGTCGCCACGAGAGATAAGCAGATGGAGACTGTAGTGGGGTGTGGAGAAGGGGTGATTGGGAGAGGGTGGGTAAAGGACAGGATACATTTGTGACATTACGTGTCGCACAGCACAGGGCAGGCTAACCTTCAGGCGCCATGTGGTGCGTTCGTTTCAAAACATCACTGCTACATTTTTTAATGATATTTTTTTTTCATTTGCAGCATACAAATTAAGTGAAGCTATATTAAAACCCATAAATTTTATTGTTGTGGACTGGCAAACGTATTTAATCGGTTTCCATTGCATCCCCCCCCCCACTTTTTCGTACCTTTCTTAATGGTTACTGAGAATGGTCTCGTAAAATTGGTGCCTCATTAAATCTAGTACTTGTAAAATCAGGGTCCAACTGAAGCTTTCTTTTACATTGAAAGAATATTTTTCCTGTAAAGTTTGTGTTTAATTCATACCTTGCATATGAATTAAACTAAACAGGCAGCATCTTTTATATAAAATTATACCCTCAGAAGCATATACTTGACTTTTTCTTGTCAGAAATTGTTTGAACATTCAGTGACTCATACAAATTACCAAGCGTCAAGTTATTTTCAGTGGCTTTTTGCAGCGAGATTGGAGGTTTTACATTAACTTATTTCTTCTGAATAAACCAATATCCTGGAAGGGCTCGCCGACACCTTTTCGTGGACCAAAATAATGCATAAGCACCGAGCCCGAGTGTTGTGTAACTTACAAGTGTGATGGAAAATCAGAGATTGTGGTTTTCAATGTTCCACTATTTAAAACCGTAAAGAAGGCAATTTTGATCCACTTTATTATGTCTCTTAAAAGCGCAGGTTTTTTTAAAGTGAAATAATATTAATTACTATAAAAGGCAGACGTTTGCCATGCATGCACGACATTGCCAACATGAAGTGTAAATGTGCAGCCTAGATTGAGTAAGCTTCGGCTTTACTCTATGATGCTCTGCAGAGTTCAGCAGTGACCTCATTTCCTCCCCTTACATGGCTGGTGGGGTGGGAGCTAATTGCCTAGCAATAAATGTGGTGTCCTTGTACCATCCCTTCAGTTGCTGACCGGTTTGGAAAAGAAAGGAGCTTGTGGAGGTGTAGACCTCTTCTGTGTTTTGCCTACTGTGAACACACTACACACTGCCTGATCAACTATCTCTTTATGTACTCTCAGTTGATTGAGTATGCGCGTGATGTTCCAAATTTGGCTTGCATTGTATCATATTGGTTTTTCTTTCAGAGGGTTTGAAAGTTTGGAGTCGGCTTACAATCAATTATATACATATACAATCAATTACACAGTTGAATCACATTATTGTGACCACCTACTAGTATCCAGAGTAACTGTCCTTCGCAGCACGGACAGCAGTTAGACGAGCCGGTAGTGACTCAGTCAGGTGCTGATAGGTCCCCACGGGTATCTGGAGCCATGCTGTCTGCAGTGCGTCCCACACCTTATGAAGGGTGGGTGGTGGAGGAAACAGACTGTGAACACGACGATCGAGGTGGTCCCACACATATTCAACTGGATTGAGATCAGAACTGTTGAAGTTTTGATTGTGCTCTTTCAGCCACATGCGGACACTTCTATAGCCGTGTGGCAAGGCGCATTATCGTGCCGAGGAAGTGGTCGCTGAGGATGGATTCATAGCCAAATCGATCAAGAGTGCCTTTCACATGGATGATGGGACCTAGAGAATACCACGAGAACATTCCCCAGGCCATAACACTGCCCCCGCCACCTTGTGTTCGTCCAGCAATGGATGCAGGATGTCAGTTCTCTGAAATTTCTAGCCGAATACGCTGATGTCCATCCATTCTATGCAGCTGAAACCGTGACTCGTCAAAGAAGACTACCCGTCGCCAATCAACAGCGGTCTAGTTGCAATACTGTCAAGCAAATTCCAGTTGTTTTTGTTGATGCACCTGTGTTAGCATGGGTGCAGTCACCCTCCATCTACTCCGGAGCCCCATTCGCAGAAGGGCCGCTGAACTGTTGCATTGACACGTGTCAGTATGCCCCCTGGTTCATTTGGACGGTGATCTGTTCCACTGTAGCCTGTCAGTTAGCCTTCACGCACCGCCATAGTCGACGTTCACCTTGGACATCAATGATGCGTGGAGCTCTGCAGTTTTCACAGCGGTTATTTCCAATGGTGTCATTCGCCCACTCACGATACACCTTTACCTCGGAGGCAAGTGAATATTTCACAAACGTCGTTGTTTCTAAAATGCTGCCCCCCAGCCGATGACCATCCCTTTTTGCAACTCAGTTAAATCCCATGACAGCAGAAAGCGCACTGTGTACAGCCAGTCTGTATGTCACATATATACCTGCTCCACCAGCCCACATCACGGGCCATACGTCATGGACTACGCGCTGCAGATGGCACTTCTAGCAGGCGGTGATAATAATGTGATTCGACTCTGTATGTGTGTGTGTGTCTATATATATATATATATATATATAATATTATTGTGAGAGTGCAAAGGTGCATTTGTTATGGGAGATCTTGAACAACACGATCTCTCAAAGTGCATCACCTGCTGCCCCATCATTCATTCCCAGACAGCATGAAGGATGCACATGGAGCGAGGGTGGTGGGATGAAGGTACCACAAGTGTTACATGAGTATCTGTCCCGGTACTGAACTGGGAACCTCAAGAGGGGGCCGGTATTTAATCTCTTGGCCAAGCATGACTACTTGCCACTCAAGATAAGACGGAGATACCAGTATGATAAGTTATTGTTAGATGCAAACTGTGCACATGTCCTGGACAATGGTTTTCCTATACATTTTCAATGTAATCTGACATATTTTTGCAAGTGAAAACATGGATAATGCATGTATGTAGCTTATAAAGTACCACACATTCTGCTATTATGAAGTAGGGTTATGTTCCTGGATCACACTTTTGCAGAAAACAGCATTATGCAAGTTACACTCTTCCGTATGAGCAATGTTAAATCTAGTGGTTCCCATGCAGCATTAAATATCACTTTCACACTTCATAAACCTTAACTGCTACGTGGAGACATTTTAAAATGTAAGTTGATACAGATGAAATAAAAACATTCATTTCATTGCACCACTCAAAATTTTCATGTCTTTTTGCAAATAAACCTTTCTGTGAAGTTTTCAAAAAGAGCAACATTTGCATGCAACATAAACTACCTGAATAACAACTTTATAAGAAAAACCAGCAATGTTGCAATGAACACAGTGTAAAATGTCTGTAACTGAAGATTTTTCAAACACCTAATACTGAATAACTACAATAGTGCAACTCACATTATTACACTGCATAAAAACATTTTTGCTTTTTAAACTAATTATTAGGTATAGTCTACTGCTAGCGTAATTCTTAATGGTCAGTTTTACCACCTCCTGTTACTCTTCCGGTCAAAAAGTAGCTGCTCGCTAGCACTGCATTTTGTTTTACTCCTTCAAGTCAACGTCTAGCTGCGACTTTAGCTATCCAGTTGCTGGTTACTGTGCAAGGTTGAAGAGATAAGAAAATGGCATCATATTTGGAATTCAAGGTAGAAATACAATAACTAGTGTTAATATAATTATGAAAATAGTATTGTGTTTTGAAGCACTCCATAGTGATGCAATTAATGTTTTAAATTATAAATACTACCACAGAGGATTATTTCATATTGTGACTTAACAGTGAAATTTTCATTTCTATAATCAATACAAGTTTTGAACATTACTGTGCTACTATCTTGCAGTGAGCTGTGAAGCACAGAACATGTAGTGCAATGGTGCCACCATCATACATTGTGAATAAAGAATTGTAGTTGAGATATTAGTGAATATTTAAATAATAAAAGGAATAGTTAACTAAAATTAAGTATGGCCCAATGACAAATTCTCAAATTACTTGTATAATATTTCACGGGCTAGTGTTTTTTTTAATGCAGATGAACACTCCACTTTGACATCTATTGCGTGCATAAATAAAACACAACGGAGACGTAAATATGAAAACTAGCTATTAATAATAAAGTTTAATAATGATCAACTGAGAGTATTAGACGTGAAAAAACTGATTTTGTCACAAACGTATTAACATATCACCGTTGTTTTCCGATATTGGAAGCTGAAAATACTAACCACCCACTTTTTGTATTATTAAATAAAAACTAGCAACTAATAAACCTTTAACCACAAAATAATGCGTTTACTATATCAAAAACACCAAAATTAACTCAATAAATTTGTAAAAGCAGTTTCCAAAATAATACCAACTCAAGTTACTAGCTTTTTTAGTAACTTTTGCTAAATTACAGAATTGAACATAGACATTGCAATTACAAATAAGAGGTTCCACAAGAGTGTTACAACACTTGCTCAATTTAGCCAGCAGTCAAACCCAACTCCCCCGGCTGGCTAACCTCCTGTTTTAGCAAGAGGTGGTAAAAACCGGCCTAAGAAATAATTGTACATAACTGCCACTATGTGCATCTGGTTTTTATGAAAACACTATATGTAAAAAACTTCAAAACATAATTTTATTCACAACACTGAGCGACTATATTTTATCATTGTCAACATTTTCTACTACTTATATAAAATTACAAAGAAACCAATAGTCACTTTCAGCAGTTTTATTTAAATACCAAACCATAAAAAAAAGTTAAATGACTAGCAGCTTTATATAAAACAGATTGTACAGCACGAAGCTGTCTTCTATAGTCAGCTGTTACACTCAATCACATCTCAAAGATCAAGAAGTAAAAGACCACAAACCACGGCAAACCCAACAATCACCATCAACAACTTCAGTTTTCGATCAATACTGCTCTTCAGTTCATGTGGTAGAACCTCAAAGAATGTCACATACACAAAAGTCCCACAGGCTAGTCCCTCGAGCACAGCGGTTGTGATGACAGTCGGCGTGCTGCGGCCAAACTGGCTCACTCCCAGGCCAATGCCTATCCCTACTGGCGACATGGCGCTGAAAATGAAACTCGACCACAAAGTCGTGGAGCGCGCGACCTCAGTGCGTGCGATGCTCAGGCCGAGGCTAAACGCCACAACTGCCTTGTGTAGCGTGACAGCAGCGGTTATCTGCAGTAGACTGCTGGGGCTTGGCTGGAGGCCCACTGCAAGGCCCTCGAATAGTGAGTGCAGGGACAGTGCAGCTACGAGCAGCAGTGTGCGCAGGGCCGGGTGGGGCTCTGCCTTGTGGCTATCATCGCTTACGCTCTCGTGGCGTCTGAGCAGGTGTTGACGCTCCTGCGCACCACACTCTGCTGACAACAAGTCCACGACACTCGTTGACATGCTATTGCTCTCCTTGCAATCCAACATGAGCTGCTCCAGGATCAGCACAAGGAAGAAGCCAATCGCAACTGAGAACTCTGCAATGGGGAACTGTGAGTCTAGCTGCACACTCTGCTTCACCTGCGACAAGACCAGAATATATGCTCTACGTGTTGAGAAGCATGGCCCGAGCAACCATTTTATTAATAAAAAATATTTTGATACAATTAATTTATTCTGGTTGCATCAAACATTACTGAGAGAAAGTGTAGCAACATTTCAAAGCAGGTATTTAGTAAGCAGAGCACTAACCACGAGTTCAACATGGTTTCATAGCAGGGTGTCTACTCACTTAGAAATTTGAAATTCTAGTTCATTCAAATTTTTGTTTAATTTATTCTTGTGATAATTTTTTACTTTTATATTTGTACATAAATGAAAATGTTCATCTCTATAATAATGATGAGATAATAAATTGATACTTTTCACAATGTTTACAATTTTAGTGAAATATACTTTTTTTCTTCAAAGATATGATCTACTAGCATATTTACCACGTTCTTCACAAAGTACTTTTTCCTAATTTTAATGTTTTCAATATTTTATAATTTTCTTTATTATATTGATTCATGCAGTTCTTACATGTATCAATGTGATTATCTTTCTTCACCACACTTTTTACATTTTATGATTGTAATGTTTTCAATTTATAAAAAGTTATTTTTAAAATGTTTGGAAAATAATTTTTTTTATAAAATGTTTTTGTATGTAAATTAGGATGGATCAAATGCTAAACAAGTTGAACAACTCACTTGACTTTAAAAACCTAGAGGAATTAAAAGTAAATATAAATTTTTTAGTTTGTAGATACAATTTATGGTAATAAAAACTCCCATGCCCTAGATAATAATTTTAAGATTTTATTGTTTGGAAGATATACAGAAATTAACTAATAATCCACTATTAATTAATTAATTAATTAATAATTTCTGTATATCTATCAAGCAATAAAATCTTGAAATTATCATCTAAAGGACAGGAGTTTTTACTACCATAAATTGTATCTACAATCTATACAATTTGTGTTACTTTTTTTATTTACTTATAATTCCTCTAAGTTTTAGCAGTAAAGAAAATTTAAAATATTTTACTGATAAAAATAATTATTTAACATGTAATGGAGTGTTAGAACTATAGGCTGTTCACGGTAAAGTGAGCACTTTTGAGGACCTAGTTACTTTTTTCTTTCAGTCATTTTTTATCCTCTAACCATCTTTCTAAATAAATATTGTCACGAAAGTAATAAACATATTGTATATATTCCACTGCACTCAGATACTAATATCCAAGGCTAAAATAAAAACACATTTATTGACAATTACTCTAAATGTGACGGCTTTCAAAAGTGCTTTACTTTACTGTAAATAGCTTATAAGAAGGAACAATTAAAATTGGCATTAAATCCATTTGGATTAAAAGTAATTTTTTTTTTTTTCAATTTTGATCAATATTTTTGTCATTATCAAAATTCATTCCAAAACAGTGACAGATAATAACCAAACACTAAATTTTCACAGTATGAAAAAATATATTTTGATTACTAATAATATTTTATATACAGTCTGAATCATCTAAAACTTTCACTGCTTATATATTTTGGAAATGAAAGGTACTAATGAGGTGCTGGTTTCACAGAAGTGAAGTTTAGACAAGGCCTCATAATTGCAGTCCATCATAGAATTAGCCCCAATTAGAATGTGTATTTTTTAAACAAAGTTACATTTTTTAAAATGGAACAATGCCTATTCACATCATGAAAATAAAACTAGAGGAAATTAGAATGTCAATGTTGTGTTCTATAGAATTCTAGTGCAAGTAGTTTAGTGCAATCATAATATGTGAAACCAGCACATCAATAACGCCTTCCATTTCAGAAATATTTGTGGTGCAAGTTTTTAATTCACCTGGTATTATGAAATTTTAAGCACAGGCCAACCCATAGCCAAAAATGTAAAAATAATATTAATTTAATAAAATCTTTGTAAATAATTCAGTTTTAGACTTCCTGATACTGGATGTTAGACCAAAAAATTTGAAAAATATGAAAAGTTCAATTTTTGAAAGGGAGTTGTTTAACCAGAATTATATGGTTCATAAACACTGGATTTAATTTTTATTTTATATATATTAAAAATAATGTATAAAATTATTATATTTGAATATAATATTTAAGGCAGTAAATATTTATGGGCTGAATTTCATTGTTTAGTCAAAATATATAGTTCATAAAAAACTTTAGAAATATAAGACAGTTGAATTTTTGAACAAGTACTGTTCTGGATACTTCCTTAGCATTTGACAGTTAAAATGTAGAAGCCACATGGCAGTGTTTGTGATTACATGGATGGATACGTAATCTGTAACCAAAAGTAGAACTTTAGCAGGGTTTCAGTAAAGTGTCAAGTAACAGTGAATAGCCTATATAAACAGTTATGCCCAGTAAATAAGCTATGAGATACAGCACTTTAAAAAATGTTAATAAACAAAGAATATGAGCACATTGTTCAATATCAATGGAGTTGTTTTAGATAAAATGTAATTTTGCCATTGTAATTGTAACTATTTGGATTAGGTTATTTTACTTACAGCAGAGTACATTACAAGAAGATCTGCATATGGGCAATGTGTCTTGATAATAAGCTTTTTTTTTTTTTTTTTTTCATTTCTTCAAAAATTAAAGGCTTAATTTAAAAAAAATTAAACACAATCTTGGAAGTTAGCTATTTTAAAAATAATCTAGAAAATTACACTGTACGTTGATGTACGAATTTAATGAATGTATCTAATTTTACAACAAAATGAATGAGATTGGGTCTTGCGAGACTCAACTGGAAAGCTAAACAGTTGCCTTGGTGGTTTGGTGTGCTTGGATTCCCAGAACCTTGGCATACCAGTAAAAGAGTCAGACACATTTCTTAAATATACACAGTGGAAGGGGGAGGCAAAGTTTCAAATGGTTCTTCGTGAGTGAGTCAGCAGTCAGGTATCTTTCTTAACTGGACATAGTGGAAGGTTAAAAGTTTCAAGTGATTCTTCCTCCCTCATTGTTCTGCAGAAAGCATTAGTGGATTGTGGTTTAGAAGCTGTGTTCTGTTTACGGTTTACCATTACCAAATGGTTTTTTCCTTGTGGTTGTGGGCATTTTCTGCATGGAGAAGTGGCTTGTTCATTGTGCCACTAAAAAACCTTGTTTGGATGCAAGCACATTGCTATAATTAAGCATTAAATTAGTTTTTTTGAGTCACAGTAGTTTTCAGGTCTTAGTTATACCCATTCTAGAGTGCACAGATGTGTAAGAAAACATATATGTAGACATGTATGAAAACAGACGTGTAAATTAAACCAAATGACGAGTCAGGATACATCATTTTATTAACTAGTTTACAAATCACAGTCAAATTTCCATTTTTAAAAGTAAAACAACTATATATTGTTGTGTATTCCAAGACACAGACTACACGAAAATTCTAATTCACGTACAGTGCTTACTGCTTAATATTTCGTTAGAAATTATTATTGGTGGACATAATACAGGCTGAGTATAAAAGAATACCTCAACTTTGAAGGTCTATAATATCAAAACCAAACAACCTACAACCTTGATTGACCAATCAAATGAACCTTTGAACCGTGAGTTTGTTTACTATACATTCATAAATGTTCAATGTGACGACCATTAGCGGCCCGAACGACATCTACGCAATAATAAACTTGTTCCACGCTCTTGTCAGCATGTCCGGTGTTAGTTTGGATGGCGTCCGTAATTCTCGTTTTAAGGTCGTCAATGGTGGGCAAAACACTTGATCCTTTATGTACCCCCATAGAAAAAAAATTGCACGGGGTAAGCTGCTCCTCGACCATTCCAGCGTTGCGGCAACATCTCGTTCAGGTATCCGCGAACAGCTAGGTGCCAATGGGGTGGCGCACCATCCTACTGGAAAATGAAATCCCCCCGCCGCCTCTTCTAACTGAAGAAACAACCACTCTGTAAGCATGTCCAAATAAGGGATTCCAGTAACAGTGGGCTCATGAAAAAAGAACGGGCCGAAAACAGTGTCGTTGGATACAGCGCAAAACACATTTACTTTGGGGGAAGCACACTCGTGTTCAGTGGTTTCATGCGGAGGCTCCTGACCCCATATCAGCACATTGTGCCGGTTCTCCTTACCATTTGTATGGAATGTTGCATCATCGCTAAAAACCAGCTTAGACATGAAGACATTGTCTACCTTGTTCTGGGCAAGAACGAATGCGCAGAAATCACGTCTCAGTCCCTTTCGGTAAGAGTATGTACAAGCTGCAACATCTATGGTTTGTACAGCAACCGCTTTCGCAACACTGTCCATACCGTTGATTGAGGGATTTGCATTTCCCGGCTAGCTTGTCGAGTTGATTTTCTCGGACTGCGAACAAACGCTTGTTGAATCTGTTGTACATTCTCACACAGGGCTGCCTGGAAATTTTGCCTTTCAAAGGCACCCTGTGTCACGGAACTGACAAAACCAACGTAGGATACTCCACCTATCGGGAGGACAACGTCCGTATTTGTGGCGCAATTCACATTGAACAGTCATAACCGATTCACATTTAGCAAACTGAATGATACAGAATGCCTTCTGTTGTTCTGTTGCCATCGTGATGCGGACTAACACACAACACACGCTCATAGTACGACGACAGGCGTTCCATCTCACGGCACATAAAGGAAACATCAGACTGTCCCCTTCACATTGACGTGTCAAATGTGAGCTCATTACCACCTCAAACCGAGTTACGATCGCCATCCAAACCGTAACACTGGACATGCTGACAAGAGTGTGGAATGAGTTTATTATCACGTAGATGTTGTTCGGGCCGCTCATGGTGGTCACATTGAACATTTATGAATGTATGGTAAACAAAGTACAAGGTTCCACGGATCATTTGATTGGTCAATCAAGGTTGTAGGTTGTTTGGCTTTGATATTATATACCTTCAAAGTTGGGGCATTCTTTTATACTCATCCTGTATAGTAATATACATTTATGTGTAAAATTTTTCAACTTAATATGGTAATCTACATGTCTGTGTAACCAAAAGCTAACAAATTCGATTTAGCAAATATTCAGTTGATATCTAAAGCAATTGCAATTATGAAATTCTACTGCTCAATTTGTTGAGATTATCTTATTGTACGTGGTATATTTAACCGGGTTGCAAGCACATTGCGGTGAAGTCTAGGCATCACTCTCTTGAAGATAGACAGTTTATAGTGTCCTAAATGCAGAAATTATTAGCAGAAGGCATAACAGAGGAGAGCAGTTCACCATGGAGAGCACAAGTAGTGATTGGAAATGTGAATCCACCAACTTGTGAAAAGACCACACAATAAGAAGAGCAAGTGCAGATAATAATCATGAAAGATGGTGTCAGGATAGCTGCATCAAAGGTAATAATGCCAAGTGGTTTCATAAAACCTAAAACCACGGAAGCATAACATTTTTTTTTTGTTTATTTTTGCATTTCATGCTACCCCAAATTGCAGTATACTCAACCAACTTATACTTAAATGATAGGGAAGTCTGCATCCATAACACAAGTAGTGGATGGCCTTCAACCAAGCACAAATTTCCTACATTTCTGCAGACTGGGTATTTCAAAAGCAACAACACTGTATTTTACCTCGCCAAACACGCCAACCACTTGCGGGAGAAGGTCCAGCAAGCCAGTTGCCATAAATACTCCACCAGCAAAGCAGCTCAGCAGGCTTATAACACGATCATGCCTGAAAAACCGCAAACATGTCTGCAACTAACAATACACGCTGTTACAAAGATAAGTTTCACAGTCTTCCACACAACACAATGCCTCAAAATTACTCTTTTAAATCATTATTGAGCAATGTACGTATCCTATCCCTATAATAAAAAAAAAAAATTCATTATAATTTTTCAACGTAATTCTTTAACCTATCAGGTTTCAAAACAACTGTTGATTGCACTACAGTGGTCATGCTATGCTTTTACCAATCTTCTGAGTCAAACAAGAACAGCCCAGGGCAGTAGGTAAGTAAGTGTCTTATGTGTAAAGAACTTTTGGTTGGACAAGGTGTCTGAACAAAGTATCTACAGATGTATGCATACTCACCAGTTTCTTAGGCATAATAACACCTGTCAAATGAGACACCTATAAGCAAAAACACAACTACAAAAAATGTTGGTAATTTTCTAGNTAGGCATAATAACACCTGTCAAATGAGACACCTATAAGCAAAAACACAACTACAAAAAATGTTGGTAATTTTCTAGATTAGGGGCTTTTCTGAAAATAAGAAAAAAAACTCCAGAAAGTGGTATATTTCGACTCTNAGGCATAATAACACCTGTCAAATGAGACACCTATAAGCAAAAACACAACTACAAAAAATGTTGGTAATTTTCTAGTTTAGGGGCTTTTCTGAAAATAATTAAAAAAACTCCAGAAAGTGGTATATTTCGACTCTACTAATAACGTAGAACACGAATATACTAGGGGCATTAACGTACGACGAATTTCCTAACATGTACCCACCTAACCTAACAGAACCTAACTCCACGATGGGTGAATCACTATTTTACGTTTTTAAACTAACCTAGGATTGTACGGCTCTAAACAAACCTAGGATTGTAAGGTTATACAGTAATATAAGATTATACAATATTAAAAAAATCTCCGATCAACACCCTACAATNGTCGAAATATACCACTTTCTGGAGTTTTTTTTCTTATTTTCAGGAAAGCCCCTCAAGTAGAATTTTACCAAAATGTTAACTTAAAAAAGATTTGTATGCAATTATTAAACATTTTGGGTCACTCAACATCCTTACTTACATGTATTCGGCCCATAGTTTCCCTAAGCTACACGGTCATCCCCACTATGACTTTGTTTACAAAGTCAGTTAATATAAAAAATGCACCTGTGTAGTAACAGTTCACCTACTGTACTTTTATGCACCTCCAAAATACCACTTTCAAATTTTCTTCCTCTATTTTCCAAAAACCTAAACCTGGCAATTAGCAGAATAAAAACCAACAAGACTATAGTAACAAACTACATAACTATGAAGAATAGGGTCTCATCTGAAGGAAAAGTTCCATCTGGTTTAATGTGGTTTATTTTGCTTACCCAGCTTAGCATGTAGTAAATGTACAGTCATATATCACATTTCTTGGTTTGTGTAGAAAAATATTAAGGTCCCAGGTGTTAACCCCTTTTGTTTAAATGAACTGCCATGTTAATTTGATCCTATAGTAGTTGGTTAACTGGCACGAACAAAAGGGAAACAGAAGCTTTCATTTGCTATTCATATTTTTAATTCCCATGGTGTAACTCTTGCACAAATTAATCACTGTCCGTAACTGCATATATTTTAACGTAACCGGTGACCACAATACTCACAGTTAAGTTGGCAGGGTAGTAGTTCTATATTTTAATGTTTTACTAGTCCTAAGAGTTAAAAAGTTTAGCCACTGCAATTCAGTTTCCTTTTTGTTGTATGAAAATAAGAATAAAACTTGGCGTAATTGTAACATTTCTGTTTCCAACATTTTCACATAATCACTTGGCTCATGCAACTCTTAAGATATCTGGTTCATTGTTTTGTGTTTTTTTGTCCATGCTCCTGTCAATAAAAGTGTCTAATGAGCAGTGTGATTTAAAGCAGCTGTTCTATAAACTCCTAATGTAAAGGACAGTAAAGCCTTAGTTTACCAGACCAATTTTTTAAACCAGGAAGTCCGGTAGATGGCAAAGCATCTAGTTATAAATATTTTACTGGCTCACTTTAGTGTTACTGTTTCCAACGTAGTGAAGTTGTTTGTGCAGCCAGAAGAGATGATGCCATATTTTCTGGGTCTCAGCTGAGTTGTATTTGCAGCGAGCATGTGAACTTGCACCATGATGTTCTTTTTTTATTTTGCATTTCTCTGACTTGTCAACATTTCCACTCCTGTGCCTTTATTTTCTATTTTTATAACTTCCTCTGGCTCAGGTGATAATCTGGTAATGGAGACAGTTGGTATACCATCCCTATCCCCTGTTGTGGGGGTGTGGCAGTTAAATTCCAAATTTACCCATGTACCATGTCCCAAACAATAACAATAATAACCTGCAATTGGGCTACCGCCCGGTGGCAAGCTGTCTCACCTCTCCCCTACCCGACCAAACTCCACTTCCATGCCCTTCCTGAACTTTGCAACCCCTTTCACAGATACCAACTCCTCTCGCAACACATTCCATTCCCACACAGACCTCACAAGCATAGACTGCCTACCCCGCTCCATTCTCCTCCACACCCTCTGAAACTGCTCACTCTTATTTCCTCTCCCTCTAAACACCCCCTTACATAGTTGGCAACGTAATCTTCCCCACCCTCCCTCTCCATCCTCCAACCCTGTACACATTCTGACTAGCCTTTCAACTTTCCTCCTGTCCTTCAAAGAGCTCCACCCCATTTCTTTCATCATCACTGATGGCCTATAGTTCCCTTCATCCTCACCATCCTGCCCCTGTCTCCACCTATCCTTCACCCATCTTGCTGCCCTTCTTTGCACCTTCTCTAACTCTCTCACCTCCACCTCCACGTACGGATCCCATACTGCTGCTGCATATTCTAACCTAGGCCGTATCATTGTGCCATATGCCTTCTCCTTCACCTCACTGCTGACTCTCTTCAGAACCCTTCTCAACATACCCAAAACCTTTCTTCCCTTTGTAACCACCCTCTCTACCTGGTTTTTTCCATCTGAGGTCTCCCTGCAATACAATCCCTTGATACTTAGATTCTGCTGCTTCTTCTATCTCTTGCTCCTCCCTTCTGTACATGTCCCTGCTTATCACCTTCTTCCTTGTAAACCTCACTACCGTAGTTTTTCTTACATTTATTTTCACTTTATTCTCCATGTTCCACAACCATATCCTGTCAATGTCTGCCTGCAAGTTTTCACCCCTCCCACCACTGCATACAATACACAATCATCTGCCAACAATCTTATTTTTCCCCTAATCCCCAAACCCATTTCTTTTTCATTATGGTAAACAACAAAGGGC
Source organism: Clitarchus hookeri (assembly GCA_002778355.1). NCBI lineage: Eukaryota > Metazoa > Arthropoda > Insecta > Phasmatodea > Phasmatidae > Clitarchus > Clitarchus hookeri. The sequence continues at coordinate 69,315 of NQII01000732.1, forward strand.
CTAGCACACTTCCCTGTGACACCCCGGACGTAACCTCTCCTTCCTCCAATATTGCCTCCCCCCCCTGAGGAAGTCCCCAATCCATCCCACTACCTTCTTGTCCAGTACCAGCTCATCCACTTTCTTTATCAAAGTCCCATGGGGCATCTTATCAAATGCCTTCTCAAAATCAATGAAGCAGGCATCAACCCGCTTCTCCTGATCAACTGCTTGCACCAGATCATCTACCAGCCCAGCCAGCTGCGTCTCACATGAGTGTCCTTTTTTGAAACCATGTTGTGACTCCTCCAATCAATTCCTCTTGTTCATAACATTCACCACATACTGAACCACCAGCCTCTCCATTACCTTTCCTGTACTCGATGTGAGACTTACCGGTCTGTAGCTGCCAGGCCTCCCCCTGCTTGTGTATTGGGACCACCAACCTTGTGGCAACTTACCCTCTCCTAAGGACTTGCTAAACAACACCTCCAAATATTTCACTAACTCTCTCCCATCAAACTTAAGTGCTGTGTTCCCTATCCTGTCTGGTCCCACTGCCTTACTGCTGTTCAACCCCCTGATTACCATTACTATCTCCCACTCCCTCATCTTAAACTTACTAAACAACCCCCAATCCCTATAAGCCTCCCTATTCCTATCCTCCTTTGCCTCAAACACTGACAAGTACTGGCCTTGCAGCATCTCCGATTTTTCTTGGTCATTTGACGCAGTCCTGTCATCCCTACCTTTCAGAAGAGGGATCCCTTCCTCTCCTCCCCTTACCTTCTTAACATATCTAAACAATTTCCCCCATTCCTTTTCCTTCTTCCACCGTCTTCCCTAAAAATATATTCTTCGCCTTTCAAGCTCCCTTCCCATTTGTTTCATCAATTCCTTAGCTCTTGTCATCCCTTCATTTCTCCACTTGGCATGTAATTTTCTACACTTCCTCTTCATTTTTTGAATCTCCTGTCCATCATACGGTGGATCTCCCCCGGACCGTAATCTTTTCTTTGGCACAAATTTCTCCAACATAACCTCTATTATTCTTCTAACTTTTCAAACCTATCCCTCAGGAAGATCTCTACCCCCTCCTTGTCTTCTCTCCCATACTGCCACACCAACCTATCTGCAGTTTGCTCTTCCCTCATCCTGCCAAGCCCAATTTCCACAACAGGAAAATCATGATCGCTTTTGCTGTCCAATACTATTGCACCAACTACAGCATTCCCAGGTCTGACCAACACCCTCTTCATTCCACCTCGTAGGTGCTTCTACTACCTGGACCAAGCCTCTGTTGACTAACTGCGCTGCCATTCTCTGCATCATGTTGCCTATCCCTTACGCACCCTCTAGCCATCTCACACCTGGCATATTCAGATCCCCTGCTACAACAACCCACTGCCTGTCCTTTAGTCTATCAACCCTCTCCTTGATTGTCTCAGTTTTCTGCCATCCTTGTCCTGGTAGCCTATACGCTGCCAGATAAGTATTCCTCTTACTACTACCCCCACTTATTTTAATTTCCATCACCTCAACATCTTCACTAATCCATTTTACAGACCCTTTCAGCCCCTCCCTTACACCCACCATTATTCCTCCTCTCCCATCCCTGTCTCTTCTGAAGATGGTGAACTTATCCTGCCTACATTCAATGTCAAGCACTTCCTCATTCAGCCAAGTCTCAATAGCTACCACTATATCCGCCCCATATCCTTCAACCTTACCCAGAAGCCCTCCAGCTTGCTGTACACACTCCTACAGTTCACCACCATTAACTTTATGCTAAGATGCTGCATTACCCTCCTACTTTGCTTACCCTCTCTCTCCGCTCCTATGGCCTCATCAGTGCTTACCTCTCCATTTTGCTCCCCTTCTGTTACTTTGTCCTTCTCTAGTTGCTATTTAAGCACTCGCTGCTCAGCCATGTACACATTTATTAGCAGAAATTATAAAAGTGCAGGTCCTGGTCGCCCTTTAGCAGCAAGAATAAAATAATAAGCATAATGTATACGTGATATGAATAGCGGTACCATCAGTTGTGCATCGGATCAAGCCACACTTCACCACGATCGCTAATCTCAGACTGTAAGTGCTGACCTTGACTTTTCCGGTTGTGTTATTGATCACCTGCCTGCTACAGTATGTCTTTCTCATGCCTCACGCAGCTGCCAGATGGCTAAAAATGACACATCACAACAGAGGCATACATTCTGTCTTTATGATTGCTCTCTTTAAAATTTATTTTAAGCACTTTTGTCACTGTTCAATAAATTGTGGCATCTTAGTGCTGTAATGTGGCGTGTAGCCTTGCCACTTAAACACCTGCTTCTAGTGTTTCTCCTGAAGGTGGTGCGATTTCACACAAGAAACATGCACAATCTTTAACTTAAATGCAGGATATACTATAAGTCACACATGATATTTCCCTAAAAGTGTAGACAATGCTGCACATGAGCAACACCATGCTCAATGATCATATAACCATGCCATTGCATAATTCGGCCTTTGGAAAATATTCAATTCACTGAAACATCTAAGCACATTGCATAAATGTATTTAAAATATCTAAGTTACAAAGTTGTGATATACAGAATCCGGCATAAAAACATCCCACATGTAAGGGTAATAGGAAAAGCACGATAAATAGTAGGCATATTTTTGTAATACAGTATGATATAACACACAATACAGGTTTTTTATTGTATGGTATAGGAAGTAAGTATTTTGTAGAGCATTTTTCTAAATTCTGTTTTGGCTCACCTGCCATGGAAATTTTGTCTGGCTTTAACGAAATGTAGGATTGTGTCTGTTAAGTGACTGGTGGTTAACTCTTCTAGTCCCGCAGCAGTTTGTTTTATTCTGTCATGTAAGTTGAGCCTTCAGCCATGCCACTTTATTATGTCACAAATTATTAGTGAAGAAAAAACTCCCTGTTTCACCATGTGGCACTTGCAACCTATGGTTCGAAGTCATGATTCATGATGTTTTGGGTGTTGGCATGTGTGTTAACTGTAGTTGTGAAACTCACCCATTTTGACTTCATGATTGTCTGGTTGCTTCGCAGCATTTTCACGCCCATTTTTGTCTATGCAGGTTCTTAGGGCATTAGTGTTATGTATTCATTCTATTTCGGGAATTTATTAAGAGCCGCAACTTTTCCGAAAAATTGTATAAATCAACATTACTAATCACACTGAACACAAATTTACTAAGGGCATCACAATATTCACAATACATACTACCAAGTGTGATAGCGGGAGGGCTATGAAGATCCAGGAAACTGTGGGGGTAAAACACGTAACATTTATGTAAATTACATGTCACTTGGGTTCCTTAACCACGTTAAAAGCAAGAAAACTTAACCTAACTTAACGATATGTGATTACAGGGGTAGAGTGTGTTGATATGTGATAGCGTGTTAGAAGAAGTATAATAAGGAAGCATGCGCCAGTTTATCCACCCCCTGTGTTTCACCTATCGTGAAGTTAGGTTTAATTTGGTTAGATCTTCTACATTCGACATGGCTGGTGGCAGCAGTACATAAGCCCTTCTATTCCCACAGTTACATGCAATAATACACAGTACAATTCACTACACTATATACACTTTCCATGCTAAAACTAGACTATTATTTACATTACTCACCTATGAAAGTGGCAAATATAGCTCCTTGATGATGTATTGCTGATAACTCGCATATAAGACACAGTAAATTCTATTAAATTCGTCTAAACTCCGCAAACACTCGTATTTTTGCACAATAATTATATTTTAACATTTCACATGGAAAGAATTGCAAAGAAACACTCGTATTTCTGCACAATAATTAGATATAACATAGGGAAATAATCGCAAAGAAGCACGTCTAATAGCACTCATGAATCATAAGCCTTCACACTGTCAAATTCACTAGTTTTCTGAATGTCCGCACACTACCAGCATACAACAGTGATGTGAAATAGGTAAAAATTAAACAAGAAGACGAAAATCTATGTGCATTTGTTTCCTGTCTGTGCATTGTTGTTCAACAAATGTATCATAGTAATACAAACTGTACATAAACAACACTGGGAACATTTTTGTACGATATACTGTATTTATATTTTTTCTACTACTTTACAGTACAATCATCTCTTGAAGCCTTGCAAAATTCAACAGAAGTTAATGATATTCCGACACTGCTTGATTCCCGTGATTTATAGCTGTATAACCTTAGTTTCCAGAGGCGTTTTCGCATTTAACACGATTCAGCAACAGATATAAATATATTTTACATACGTTTTACCGCAAAAACACCCTGATCTTTATAGCCCTCCTCACTCTCACATTTCATGGTATAAACTGCAAATTAAATGATCGCCCCATGAAATTCACATTAATTGTGATTAATAATGTCCATATAAACCATTTTCAGATATTATTTTGTCGTTTTTCAGAAAAGCCACGATTCTTACTAATTACCGTTCTCAGCAAATTTATTTTCGTAGTTTCCTATTAAGTCACGGAAACAAAGTTGTTGGTTTCGTGGTTGTTCTGACACCACTTTCTAGATGGCAACACCAGTTTTACATTGCTTATTAGATGACAGCTCCAGTTTAATACCACTTCCTATATAACAGCACCAGTTTAAAAAAAATTGTTTTTGGAGTTGCAACTGTGACTGCGAGACACACACATTCTGTGTGTATACTGTTTAGACAGAAGTTCTTCTACAACGTGTAATATCATCATAGCTTTACGAGTGCAAAAGTTTGAAATGTAATCGTATGAAGTAACGGGACGTTAAATATTATTGTATCAGCGAGGACGATAGACCAGAAAAATGTAGCAATCTACACAGCAGAGCTTGATTCATCAGTTTTTTTTACCAAGAAAACATGTACACCTATAGATGTCAAAGGTAAATCAACAGAAACAGAATCGTGCAGCAGTTCGCCTTCTACATCGAGTGCAGGTGGAACAGTAAGTGTGCATGGAGAAAATCCAGTAGAATTCCTCTTTGTAAATAATGAAAGTGGGTTTCATAATTCATGTGAGACAACTCATAACGTATATGATATCTGGAATTACTTTGGTAATCACAGCTCAGTCAAATCGCTTAACAAAGCAGAACAGGTTGCTCTTTTAAACACTATATGGATTCCTAGCAATAATTATAATTTTCCCAAGCAAACCATGCCAGATCAAACCCACACCAGGTCTTTTCAGCTCAGTTGGCTAGATGAGTTTAAATGGTTATCATATTCAGAAATGAAAGAAGGCTTCTTCTAGGTTTTTAAACAGCATAAGAATTCCAGATACCACAAAGATGCCATGTTGACAGCTGATAATATCAAATCAATTATCGAAAAAAAAAAAAAAGAAAAAAAAAACAGTGTAATTAATCAGCTTGATGCACAAAGAAAAAAAGACTTAATTGAAAATAGAAAGAAACTCTTGCCAATCATACAAACTGTTCGGTTATATGGCAGACAACAAATATCACTAAGAGGTAGCCATGATGCTGGGCAAATAAACCTTCATGAACCAATAAACAATTATGGCAATTTTCGTTCCTTACTTAGGTACAAAGCTTAACAGCGATGAAGTGGAACTGAGGGAGCATTTAGAATCTAGTGGATGTAAAAGTATGTACACTAGTTCTGTCATTCAAAAGGAACTAATAACCATCTTTGGTGATTTTATTCAATCCAAAATCGTTACCAGAATTAGAGAAACCAAGCACTACTCAGTCCTAGCTGATGAAACGACAGACATTAGTCAAGTGGAATAGTTTTCTCTGTGTGCAAGATGCGTCGACGAAGAGTCAATGAAACTCAGGGAATATTTTCTTGGTTTCGTGCCTGTTTATGACATAACAGGTTGTGCTTTAGTTCAGACTTTAATGGAGACTTAACAAAAATGGGGCTCAACTTAAAATGATATGAGGGGCCAGGGATATAATAGTGCTGCTAGCATGCGTGGAAAGTTCTGAGGAGTACAAGCCTATGTTAAAGAGAGAGAGTCCCTTCAGCCCTTTATCCACATTTTTTCTGCACATTCATTAAATTTGTATTTATCTGATGCTAGCAAAGTCCCCCTTATTAGAAACTGTATGGGTGTAATTGCAGAAGTGTGTGCATTTTTTCATACTTCAGCTAAAAGAACACATGTTTTAAAAGCAGCAATAAATGAATGTTGCCCTGAGTCTAATAGAACAAAACTTGTCTCTTTGTGTAAAACCCACTGGATTTAGCACCATGATGCAGTGCTGCTGTTCAAAGAAACTCTTGAACGTATTATAACCACTCTAGGCACCATTGAACTGAAGTGAAACGACTTCAGTTAAGGCCCATGCATTGGCAAACTCAGTAAGCCAATTTCAGTTCATAGTAAGTACATTTGTTTTGAGTAGTATTCTGTCCACAACATACAATCTATCGGAGGTGCTTCAGAACAAACAAATAGATTTGTCTCAAGCCATTCAGTTGATATCTCATGTTATAGATATGTCATCTGTAAGACGTAAAAAAGGAAAAGCATACTTCCTATCTTTATATGAAGAAATTAAAGAATTTGCAGAAAAAGGAAATATACCAGAAGAAGTTCCTCGTATTTGCAAATTGCAAACAGCTTGCTGTAATGTACCATATACTTCCGCAAAAGAATATTATCGCCGAGCAATGTACATTCCTTACCTTGATGACTTTTCCAGTGCACTCAAGGATTGCTTCCAATCTCACAAAGAAACAATTGTGTCGATACAATGTGTTCTTCCAGAACTATGCATCACAAAAAATTTTTCATCACTGGAGCCAGCTATCACTTTTATGAGAGAGACTTGTGTTACAAAGGAGTATTTCACAGTGAATATACATTATGGAAAGAAAAGTGGACTTGTGAAAGAGACATCCCAAAAACTGCTGTTGATGGCATGGCAGCATGTGAAAAAGAATAATTTCATGTAATGTAGTAGTCAAATGGTTACCTGTGTACGGTAGGCCTAAAGTAGCCAATTTTAAGTTACATTGTTCGCTAGTGTATCAAGAGAGCTTGGTATTTTTTTTATAAAAACAAATTTCATGTACAATAGTGATGATGTGCAGTCCTCTTTCCAGTCATTTTTAATTTGTTACCTGTTTCGTGAAAACTTAGTTTTGTATAAAAAGTAATTTTATGTAATATAGTAAATGCTTATGTTCTGTTCACTAATTTAAAATTTTTGTTACATGTTAAAACGATGCAGCCAATTAAAAAAATTGCATAATTTATACATTAATCTAAATGAACCATGTAATGTAAAAATGTAATTTACTTTAATATTAGAATAAGAATTATTTACAAATTAGCTTAGAAAAGTACAATAATGTATTGCAATTAAAAATTTAGGTGAAATTACAATTTTAACTTCATGTCGTCTTCGATCAGCTCCCCCACCCCCAAATTTTATATATGCCCCTGGTAATATAAATGCAACTGTGTCATTAGTAGAGTGTAAATACATCATTTTCCGGGTTTTTTTTTTACAGAAGTCGCTAAACTGGATAATTAACACACCATTTTCTGTTATTATTTTCTTGTTTTTCGGGGAAACTGTGATTCTTAACAATTACCCTGACAATATTTTAATAGGAATTGTGACATGTTGCTCTGTCCTATATAGATATTAAAAATTTTTAATGTATGTGGTGCAACTTTCCGCACTGAAAAAAAAGTTTCCATGTGTGTTAAGATTCTCAACCATCCACTTATTTAGTATTTTTGTATTTGTGTAAATTTTTCTTCCCCAATTCTATTGGGGAGGGAGGGCACTGCCCCATTGCCTCCCCCCCCTTAAATATGCTCGTATGTAGTACAGCCATAAAATCAAGAAAAATTTGGGGATGGCTGTGGCATGCGTTCAATTGACTAATTTAAGGATAAAAAATTCACTGATTTTCATTAATAATTTACTTCAGTCATTGTCTGTTTCATTCATTTTTTCGTTCTGCGCACTTTGATTCAAGCAATATCAATTATTTTATTTCATAAAGTAGAGAGGTACAGTCAGTTCAGTCACATATGCTGCATGGGTCGCCATGACTTCTTTTACTTGGATTAACTTATTTTGTAATGTTTCGTACAATGTAGTGAATTAGTTAAGTAAATTTTATGGTACGTATGCTGTGTTAATATAATTTGCATGCTGTAGGAAAGAATTTTGGGGAGGGTGGGGATCCCCTTGGTGTTCTATAAATGTTTCAAAGATTTCGTGTTTTTTATGTTGCGAGTGCAAACCTTGCTTCCATTTCGGATTACATGATAATTTGTACGACCACAGTTACAGCTACAGAGGAGTTAATTTACACAAATTCTGCACCACTCTGCTTCCTGTAGCATGAACGATTGTAAGCACAAAGGGTAAAGGTTAAATTATAATAATGCCCATTTCAACGAATATGGCAAAGTCAATACAATACGGAATACAATTAAGACTGTGCATCTTTTGAATTTTAAAAAATTTCAAAAGTAAACAATTTGCTCAATTTTGCACATCTGTATGATTTGTTAAACACAAGAACAAAGGATATAAACTCCCACGCTCTTATCATTTCTGTAACCAAAGTTCACATACAAAAAATTCTCTTATCTGATGGCCTAATTACAGAACAATTAACTGCGTAGCCAGGGCGATGAACTTCCGACATAGTTGCATTTTCTTAAGACAGGCATGCTTATAAACTTAACTTTCGTCTAGCGACTAACAATAAAGATTAGACAGTACCTGGAAGGAACCAGAGGATCAACTATATTTCGTAGTCTTGCCACAAGCTTCAGCGGTAAGAGAGTCAATGTAAACGATATAAAAAACAACACAGCTAAAATAATCCATTTCCATACAACGATATTCATATCTGGGCAAACGGGCAGAATAACAATGTTCTTCTAAAACATGACAATCCCGCATTTATACCAAGTGGGTGCGAAAGATAATGCCCCACAATTCAATTCCACGTGATCTTATCACGTCTGTTGTGCGGTACTTCCTTAGTACAAATATCCAATCACGAAGTAAATAAACAAAGACAACATCAAAGATTATACAACGGCCGTAGAATACTGGTGAACCTGTCATTGAGTATAGTTTGTAAAATAGCAGCACGTAGTACTAGTACGATCGCAGTAGAGAGATATATTTTTTCAGGAGTTATAATGGCCTATGTCTTACGCTCATGGTCAACATCAACGATGCCAAATTAAACATACCAATGTAAGAAATAATAGCAGGGGGCTGATTAAATATGACTACCTAGAATTTGCACTGGTGCAGCGCAACACAAATAAAACCGCGCTGCACTTACACTCGTCGTCACCGAACCTTCATACGCCACCGAATGGTCTTGGTGTCGTGAGACCGGGAGCCTAGATTCCCATAATACAGGTTTTATTGTAAAACAAATGCACCCCGAGACATACTCAAATCATTGGGTTGGCGTGGGGCGCAGTGTAGCTGTTTTCTTGGGCACCGAACCCGTATAAGGCGGTTAATTGGTGTTGCCTATTTTAAATTGAAATTATGTGTTTTTGTGTTCTGCGAGGGAGTGAAACTCCCCTCCAGTCACCACGGCTAGAGTGATTGTCCATGTCATAATGTCTGTCTGACAAGTTTGTCTGTTGTGTGTAAGTGTGCTAATTAAGTTTCCATATCTTGTGTGGGTGAGTCCCAAGTCTTCCGGGGCAGCCCACAAAGTACGTTTCCTCGTGTGGCCATGTAGTGATATTGGAAATAATTTTTATCTCATGTATATACATATGCACTGAGGGCGCTTAGTCATTTAAGGTTTTTTTATTGAATTAATTACTGAATAAAACAAATATAAATAAATATTTACATTTTCCTATGGCATAATTTTTTTCCCCTTGGTGCTTGAGATTATTCTCAGTGGGGTATGTGGGTTGCTTTAAAAGAAAGTACAAAGTAATAAATTCTAGAATTGAAATATTTTTAGTAGATTGCTAAGAAATCTATAAGTTAAAGCATTTTTATTCTTAGTCTGATTTATTTCCTTTGAAATATAATAACTTGCAAAAATGAGCAGGGGTGATATTTGTTTTGCCTAAGCACTGAAAGTGCAAATCTGTTTGGAGGAAATAGCAAACCTCGATACTCCGCACCTGCACATTTCCAAATTCTGCCAAACTTCTCTGGACACAGCAACGAGTATTTGCAGGCATTATCCAGGATAGCACATCCAGACTCACCAGATATGGGGTAAGTCCAGAGGAGTGGGCAGTGCGTGTGGCGAACCGCTCAGCGAGGAATGCCGGTAAATGGTGGGGTGGGGTTGTAACATATAACCTCACTTGGGAGGAGTTTTTGAGTAAATTCACCAACCGCTGCAGTGACCACGTTACTTATGCAGAGTAAGTTACACAGAATAACAACAAGTGGGCGAGGATTTAAAAGCGTATGTCAACCAGAAACTAATGATAGCCTCGCAGTTCTACTCACAACTTCCTTCGAAAACATTTAAGATATCATTTTAGAGTAGGTCAGACCAGCATTTGAACTTGCTTTACGGCAGCTTATTTACAGTGGGAGATTCAATTTCTTGAACAGATCGTTCGTTGGCTAGCAAAGCGGAACACAACTCCCCTAACCACCGCGAGGTTCGAACCCGTTCAGGGTGAAGAACAGCCGAACCTGTGCGAGTTAAGGAAGAGTTGGGAAACGAGGTAGAGATCGCAGACCTACCAAATTCCTGGGAACAGAATGATAAGCAGAAGTGAGGGGCGAAGACCAGCTGGCAAGTACGTAGGGAAGTCGAGAACAAAAGGGACACAAACCCAGTAGACTCCATAAACAGTGCAAGACAACCTGGAAATGGGAAAACAAAACTCATTCCCCCTATCCCTGCAAACTGTGTCCAGGGAACTGGTTCCACTGGCGAAACGAATATCCTAACTACAACCAGCAGCCGGCAGGAAAGGCCAATAATGGTAGGCTCGCACGATGCCTCCTACCTGCGATATCAATACTAAACAGAACCCGGACACAACCCACTTATGTAATAACCAGATAATCCTGGTGCAATTGTCCAGCAGGACGAACAGACATGTATGCATTCCTATCAACATAGACAACCAAACCACGACTGCACTAATCGATACTGCAGCATCCCATATCTTTGTTCATCGGGGATTTGTATGGGCAGAGAACTTCACGCCACCCAGTAAACCTATCCAACTAGCCACCCCCCAAGAAAAAAGGTGAATCAATTGGGAAAACCACCCAATCCATCAAATTTAGGGGCCTTATCCTACAGGTCAAGGCACTAGTCTCAGAAAACCTCTGGGAGAATGCCATATTATGGGTACCCTGGCTGGTAGAACATGGTGCCGTTGCGGAGATTGTGTGAGACCAGATACACTTTGGGTGCACAGAGAGGAGGACAGCGTATAATCTGAGCGGCCAAAAATAAGTAGAGAGTGCACCTGTGCTGCTAGCAGAATTGGACCACACGGTGCCCCAGGAATATCATGCCACCATTCACCGCATACTCGATGAGAGGCAAGACATGTTCGCCATGGCTGACCCATTGAGATGCACTATGGTCACAGAACACCACATTCCGACGACCCACGATGACCCATTTACTCCGCACCAACAGAGTATGGGCCATACACGTAAAGAATTATTCGTGAGCAGATACACAAAATGCTCAGGAATGTGGTTATTGAGCCAAACAAGATCTGATACAACTCTGCGATAGCTCTTGCGCCCAAGAAAGATGGAAGTTGGTGCATCTACATGAACTTTCGCCCACTTAAACAGGTGACCATCAGTACACCCCCACCAGTCATTAACATCAGGTACTCAGCGGTTATTTTGGGTAATGTGCGCATAATGTCCTCACTAGATTTATACTCGGGGTACTGGCAGATTCCAGTCAGCCCTGCAGCCCACCACAAGACGGCCCTCAGGGTCCCCGATGGCAGAAGGTTCCAATTCTGTGCCATGCCTTTCGGGCTCAATTGCGCCCCAGCCACATTTCAGAACATGATAGTGTGCATCCTGGATGCCTAGTGGGAGAATTTACCCTAGCCTGTCTAGATGATGTTATCATCAGGTCCCACATCTGGGAGGAACATGCTCTACACCTAGCCAACTTCCTGGAAAGACTTGCAATGAATGGTCTTACATGCGTGAACCACAAATGCCACATTGGCAAGACACAGATCTACTTTCTCGGGCACCTGGTAGACAAGGACTGCAGCATGCCCAGTGTTGAACACCACCACATAATAACAGAGTACGAACCACCCCATACAAGGAAGCAGTTGCGCACGTTTTTCGGCCTAGTTAACTGGCTCAGGCAGTATATACCAGATTTCGCAAACATCACCATTCCACTCACTGAACTATTGTCATCTCAACGCCGATTTCAGTGGTCAACCAAAGCTGAAACAGCATTCGAAGATGTCGAAAACCAGTTTGGCAAGTGCCATGCACTAGTCTGCATTGACCCAAGCAACATGTGTACCTTCAAACTGACACCAGCCAGGAGGGGTTGGGAGCAGTACTTATGCAACCCGATGACGCAGAGGAACAGAGAGTCATCGAATACTGGAGCGCCAAGTTCGGGCCTGCTGAAAGGCGATACAATGTGAATGAGCAGGAATGCCTCGCTATAGTATGGGCACTCAAATATTACTACGGGCACCTCGAATACCAAAAGTTCACCATGAGAACTGACAACCGGTGCCTAGTGTGGCTAAACAAAATGTGAGAGGTCACTGCTGTTACAAGTGTTAGACTTCGTGGTGGAACATGTACTTAGAACCAAAAACCAGCTCGCAGACACACTGTCCAGGTCACCCTGTGCCGACATAGTAGCCTACGATGATGGGGAATGGGAAGACATCCTACCACCCGAGAACCCACTAAGAGATAATGATGGTGCAATACTACATCAGATAGGCTGTCCCGCTGATGCAACAACAAACCACACCACAGCAGATGCAGTCTATGCACATATGGTATGCACACAACACACATCAGCTGCCGCAGAATGCTACCACAAGGCATTCATACCAGACTATCAAACATCGGTGGGTGATCTATGACAGAATAGAGTCATAAGCACCATGGCAGACGACCTACTGGAAACTATGTACCACCAGTGGTGTGCAGGGAAGTTTTCAATCTAGCACACGACTGTCAGCGGGCCACCTAGGGGCCGAACAAACTCGAAAAAACATCTTCCAATAATACTACTGGCCTGAAGTCGCATTCTAGATCCGCAAGTAGTGCAGCAATGTGTCAAATGCCACTGCACAAAATCTAGACATGCAAATGGAGTACAGAACCAGCAACCAAGAGTACCGAAACCTCCCTTCGAGCCCATAGCATTGGTTTTAATGGGGCCGTACCCTCGAACACCCACAGGCAAGCGCTTCTTCCTTGTTGTCACCAACGAATTTTCGTGCTGGATAGAGGCCTTTCTCATATCCACAGCCCGTACCACCACAGTTGCGAAAATGTTGCAAAACGAATTCTTTCCTCGGTGGTGATACCTCAAATCATGACAGATAATGGGATGTAATTCTCAGGCCGGAAATGGCAGGACCTGTGTAGTTTGTAGGGGGTCTAACATCACACTACGGCCACATAACACCCGAGGGCTAGCCTGACAGAATGGCGGAATCAGGAACTGAAGTTCCAGTTGCGATTCAGAGTCGGGTCGGATCACACAAGTTGGGCAGAACACCTGCCGGCCACGTGGTTTTGCCTGTGGTGGCGCATCAATACAGCAACTGTTATGTCGCCAGCGGATGTACTGCAAGGACGGGAGTTAGCCTTACCCAATGAACTCGCATGGCCTCCGAACCAGGACGAAACCAGGAGTAATGCCAAGTGGCACGGTACCCCAACCATCTGGAACTAAGGGGTGTTCCGCCAACTACCACAAGGGAACCAATGTTTGGGATGACCATAACGACAATAGGGTAACCAGACAACCCGCAAAACACACAAAAACAACCCACCCAAGGGGAAACCAGGTCAGGACAGGATGACGATGCGACAGACAACATGGTACATGACTAATCAGTGCGAAACAATGTGGAAAACACAATCAGTGATAGTGATGACTGTTCGTCTGGCATCATTGCCCCGAGACTATCGGCAACGCCGATACCGGATCACCAGAAACAGCAGCAGTCAGCAGAGCGAGGGTAAAACCACTCCCCTCCTGCACCAGCACAGCAGGACACACCAGCATGCAGGGGCTATGTGTAATACCTGCCTCGATTACGTCGCAAGAAAGCATGTTGCACAAGCCCCCTCAGCAGTCAACACCACGCCAAGGCAGTTCCAGCAGTAGACACATTGATGCACCATGACATCGCGGTACCTTTGGTGAGGCCACATAAACCGCTGTCCCAGCTATGGTTACATGTCAGGGAGCGAAGACAGTGACCTAAAGAGTAACCACGACAGCGCAGGTCATACAATGGGGAGCACACTGCAACGTCCCTCGACACCCATTCATCAGTGGCTATGCCACCGCCCACGGCAGAAGGCAAAGGTGTGCTGCTAAGCATCCACATCAGGACATCAAGGTGTAAAAGCAGTCTTCCAAAGGGGGGAGGCATTTTACATGACTCTCCCTTCCACCTAAACAAGTTTTGCACCTCGTCACAACAAGCAGGTACTGTGCAATACAAATATGTGCTCGTGCGCACATCAAACACACCAACCATACATTAAAAAACATTCAAGCAATCTGAATGCATGTTCATGCATCGTGTCCCATTGTGACCCATTGTAACCCGTGCGCTAATGAGGAAAACCGGAAACAGGTTAAAACTTTGTATTTCTGCTAGTGTGGCGAATTTCACCGGGTTACAGCGTAAATGGGGACATCAATCAATAGGGTCCTTGCAGAATAAAATACTATATGTATAATTATGTACCGGACAATGGCCGTTTCATGTAAAGTGAGATATTAGTCTCAAAACACGCAGTGAACAAGTTCAACCATTGCATGTTAATCTTTGAATACGTCAAAATTAATCAAGAAAGTAGGTGTACGATTCACCTATTAGTTAATGTGACGTGTTGTAAAATGCGAAAGTGAAATTCATAACAACTAAAAATTAGAAAGAAATAGTGCATCAACATCACAGGTAGTTAGGCACAGGCCGACCCTCCAGGCAAGTCCTGCAGCTGAACATTAAATTCAATTAAAGCAAAAACAAAGTGATCAATCAACAGCAATACGCAAGATGTGCTACAAATAAAATAACATAATTTCTGGAACCATCAAAAGTCTCGCCAAACATATTTTTAAATCGCTTATGACGTCTAGTGCAATGAGAGCTGGCATCGCAATATTACATTGTACACAATACAGTGGCATCCCTATTGTTATCTATGGAAGTGCCTATGCACCAGATGGGTGCACTGAAAATGGAACTGCGATTGTACACCCTTTGGACAGATTCTACAGTGTCTTGAACAACAATGTCTATATCTTGTTCAGCCACCTGTAGCGAAAATGCAGTCGTGCGCAGAGACGATCATAAAGGTGTCGGATGTCATCTTGGGGAATAGTGATCCATGCTAATTCCACCTTTTGTTGCAATTGGTGGAGACTTATTGCCAGTATTGTAGACCTCACTGACGCCATCCCACCATGTCCCACACATGTGCAATGGGGTACAGGTCGGGTGATCGTGTTGGGAGTTGGCGAACACCTTCGGTAACAAGAGACATGTGTGCATGGGCATTGTCCTGCTTGAAGAGGACATCCTCTTGATGCTGTAGGAACTGCAACAAAATGGGCTCGATGATGTTATATATGTAGCATTCACTGTTCAGTGTTCACTCAACAAACACCAGAGGACCCCCCAGACCATGATGCCAGCAGTTGGTCTTGTATGTCGCTGCTTTATTCACTCTCGTTGTTGCTGCTCTTCTGGTCTACACCGTCTTCGTGAACATCTGTCATTTACACCAAGGCACCGGCACCACGACTGATGCACTGCAGACACTTCACATCCTATGAGTTGGGTAATTCTTCAGAAGGCCCATCCAGCATCCCACAGGCGCACAATACGACCTTGTTCAATGTCCATTAATTGCATGAAGTGTGGTCGTCTATGCGATCATGGCATTTCTACAATACTTACTTCACACAAGCCGATGCTTGAAACAACAGACTACTCTTTCACCGATTCAACTACATTTATATTGGTCTCAGCAGTGTTATGCCTAGTACATTGTTCCTACTCTGTCCACAGTGCAGCACTGTTAATCATTGTATGAACTGCCCTATATCAGTGCCCCATGTGCATATGCTATTTATATGTTACCACTTTAATGGTGTTCATTTTTCATTTCCCCCCGAAAGTATGTTGTGGCACCTAGTGCTTGCACAATGAGGCAATGTTTACTCCATTTGACCACTAACCCTGCACGTCTTTGTGCATCACTGACTGATGGTGGATATAGGCATTCATCTACTGGCCCGGGTGTATGTGTGGTGATGGCTGCTTGGTGGTAGGTAGCCACAGCTGAATGTAGCAGTTCTGATGTGCTCGTATCTAGTCCTCCTCTCTTTCTATTTGCTGTTTTCAGGTGATGCGCATCCCAGCGAGTGCACAGTTCTTACCACTTATGCCTGTAAATTATGACCCATTTTCCATGATTAGGGCCTTTCGCTTTTTTTTCATGCTGGAGTTATGCATTCTTCAGCCCTTTTGCTATGCAACTTGCATTTACACTCGACACAGGGTAGGCCTCTCCCCATATTGAGAAATTGTCCATGGCGACATTAGTAAACTGCTTTACTGTTGTATGCAGGTAAAGGAATATCCCTTAAGGTAAAGGAATATCACATCAACTGGTCCATGTGCCATACATGGTTATTGTTGCATACCGTCTGCTCTACGTGCTTTAAACTGACTGCATGTGATGGAATCCTGTACAAACTGCCTTACACTGCCGGTTGTACCTGGTCAGTAAAATTGTTCCCTGACATTTTGCACTGTCTGCTCTACACCTGGGCTGCTTGCAAATCCACTGCTGTGGGAATAACACAGCACTTGCCTTCTTGTGGGGTT
>NQII01000732.1:86404-182372 GCA_002778355.1 Clitarchus hookeri
TCCGACAAACATGCAGCATATGATACGCACAGTGGGGAAACAGTTCTACACGTCCATCTAATGTGTGCCGACACTCGTGTTCTTGTGTCTAACATGTTTTGTTGTGTTTACTGGTTACATTATATGTTTGCTGGTTTTGCACTACACTGTCATACAATTTGAGCTATAAATTTATGTTGGCAGCGCTGACTTGTTTTAGGCTTACCTATCTGACTGCATCTGCTGTGCCGGGTGGCAGTATCTCTTCCCTCTCCGCCTCGTCTTATACAATGGCATCAGTGCAAGGAGTGCATGATAGTGTGTCAGCTATTTGGTTCTCGCTGCCCAGTATGTGCTCCACTACGAAGCCATAGGCTTGTAGGAGAAGTACCTAATGGGTCAGATTGTTGTAGGCTTCTCGCATGTTATGTAACTACATCGAACTCCGGTTATCTATGTGGAGTGTGAATCTCTGGTATTCGAGCTAGGCGCAGTACTTAATAACTGACCATATCGCTTCTAGGCACTCCAAGTCATTTACATCATAATAGTGCTTGGTGGACCTAACATTTACACTTGTGCAATCGATCAAGTATTTTTCGCCCTCATCTCCACACTGGTATAACACTGCAACTAATCCCACTTGTCTGGCATCTGTTTCCAAAAACAAGTGATGTGTGAGGTAATACCTTTCCAGTGTTGGACATGCGCGAAAACAAGCCTTGAAGTTGTGAAACACATCATTGGCTTCCTTGTCTCACTGGTACCTCTTCTGTTTTAAAAGAAGGCATGTGAGTGGTGCGGTGGTGATGGCAAAATTCTGAATGTATTCCTGACGCCATTTGATTAGCTCGAAGGATTTTCTCAGTTTCCACTTACATAGTGATGAGCATTCGTCAATCAGCCACAGGTGCTCACTATTTGGTCTGTTGTCCTTTGCTTCGATAACTATGTGAAGAGACCCATGAATTGAATGCTAATGTAGCCCAGATTACACTTTGGTACAGTGCACATATGGTCGTGATGTGTGCTGCATCCCTCCTACTTTATCCCGTTCGTCCCGCTTCCACAGAACAGTTTCGACATGCCCTCTACTGGGTACAGTCGCCCCAAAAGTGTCAGTCACCCCCTCCAGCGATGTGCACCGGAGTGCACAACCCCTTCGCTTCCACCTGGGTACTGTCGGAGTCAGGTGACCGCACTGGTTTCATGCCCTCAAGTGACAGCTTTTGAGGGCATGGTAATTCGGGTCGACCAATACTGCCAAGAGATTCCCCCCAGTAACAATACAGCGGCGGAAATGAATGCAGAAGGGGAGACACAGCGGTTATAGTGTTCACAAACCCCTTGTGTGCCCCCTTCAATCCCTGTTTACATCCCCATGCGTGTGTTGTGTGTTAAGTGTGAGTGTGCGAATTATCCAGAAAAATATGGGCTTTAAAGCATCGGTAACAAACTGTGTGTTTGTGTGACATAGTGGAAATGTGCCTCGTTAAATATGTATTTGAGCATAGCTACCCACACACCTCCTGTAGTCAGAGGGGACTCATACCCCGCGAGCCACTTGTTGCCACCATAAAATGAATACAAAAAATGGTGCGACTAATTTTTCTATTATTTAATTATAAAGGTTAATGTGGAAACAAACCTGATACAAATGCAACATACTGAGAGAGACAGCACCGAGGCATAATAAATATACGTTGTGTATACTTTTTCTTGCCAAAAAAATTTCTCTCTGTTCTTAATTTGCTGACCCAAATAAATATGTAAAAGTGCTTATATCTTTTAGTGCCTTGCAGATGTAATTGTACGTATTTATTTTATCAATCAAAGTGCCAGTGTGTTTTGCAATACAACTGGTGCGCTTTTGAGCAGGTGTCACTAGTGGGCTCCGCCATGCTTGTTCATTTGGTTCTGAACGCGTTGAGGGAGTGGACACACGATGCATGCCCCGTACATTTGAACTTTTTGATCCAGGTGTTAGTATATCAATAGTAGTTTCTTTTTATCTGAAATTTATTTATTTAATTTATTTGCATAGCCCGGGTGCCAGACCATCTTCAGTCCTGCCAGCTTGAATCGTGCCGGGTGTTTAATTACCGTAATTTTTTCATCGGCCACGTACCCTTCATCTGTATCGGCTGTTAGCACGCGTTAATGCTAGACTTTTTGTGAGTGCCTTAAAAGAGGGTCAAATAGTCAGTAAACTCTGTGCAAGTGATTCATTGTTTTATTACACTATCCGTCGCTTCACGACCGCATAACCTATTTTTTGGGTTTCTACCCACTGGTTCACCGCACCTACCGATGATGGATTTGATATGTTTTTGGCAGGTGAGATGGCTACTTATTAGTCTTGTGTAGTATTTAGAGGCGCATGAGGGGGCCTTCGCTCTCGTAGTTGGGCCTAGGCAGGATTATACAAAATGATCGAGGTCTCCTCGTCGCGGGGATTGAGCTCAGGAGTAGTCACGTGTGCAAAAAGCAAATTCATAGATGAGTATCTCATGCTCTGGCACTCTTTCCTTCTCTACAAGTACCACAACACCTTTTACCATAAGTCTAACCTTCCTTATACCCCCTCCTGAGACCACGAAAGCCTATCAAATGGCGCCCTTTTATGTGGCTACTTTCTGCCTGAAACCTTAATCATGTACATTTTCCTTGTGACATGTGCCTCGCGTTATATGTCGCCCTTCCATGTGGCTAATTCTCAAAAACTACCTAACTTATTTCCTACATACAAATATGTCCTACGCCCAGCTTTAATGTGTCTACCCAATCTGGTCATTGCAAGTGCAATTTTTACATGTCAGGTTTTCCTGTGAAAATCCTGTGTATTTGGCCAACATTTCACAATCCCTGCCAAAAATTTTACACCCGAGTTTCCAATTTTCTTTTCGGAAGAGGGCTGTGTCAGTGTCAGTCAACAAGATTTCACTCCAGGACGGGAAACCGCAATCAACATCGTTGCCATGCAACACAACAGAGAAGCTGCTAATGGGATCGGCCACAGCCATTTTGTGAGACTCCATCTACCCTTTCCACCTGGCGAGATGGGGAAGTGGTAGCTAGGCAGTGTGGTGGTGTGTGTGATTGACGTGCACCACTTCCCCCCTTCACAACAAACACTGTGGGAAGACTTCAAGCGCGCAGCGACACCAGTCCACCACCCCAACAGACTGGATTGTGTATCGATAAGGAGCAAGCAGCTTGTACGCATACGCACAACCCCCCAGTCGCTCGGGCTGGTTAACCCCTCCCATCTGGACTCAGGGGAGACTGCTGTGTGCCGCAATTTTCACTAACCCCGGCCAACAGCTGACTAATGTGCTGGCAAATACACTAGAAACCAATACTGGACAGCTTGAAGATTTCTGCGAGAAAATGCGGTGGTGTTACCACTTCCGGCCAGAAGGTAGCTGCACCTGTGTTTAATACTACATTCTTTTGATATAAATAATACGATACCAACATGGTGGTTATGAAGACCAAAATATCTTTCCTCAATGGAAAGTTCATTTAACAATATCTGAAACGTAAACAACGAAAACTAATTCCCAATACGTCAAATGTTTCTGAAGTGGGAAATATTTACTGACAAGTAATGATAATAATATATAACTCTTGAAATATTTCCAGAAATATAATATTATTAAAACCTGATGCCACTAGGTTAGTTTGTCGCACACGCGCCTATGCTATTTGAATAGAATTGCCCGATATTTGATTCTACTGTTGTGCAGAATAACAAATAATTACAAACGAAAAATTCAACAGACATTTATATTTGCCAAGTAAATGTACATGGTGGCAGACAGACCCAAACATTTATTTCAAACAACTTGGCAATTATTAAAGCTGTAATCTCAAATATAATTTCCCTCCAGATCCACACACAACATTTAGAAGTTGACAGAAGTAATACATAACATTATGAAAATCAATTAATTGCTATGTTGATTATGGGTTATTTAAAACAATATCATATGCAAATTACGAAAAGATTACGATGGTTAAAAACAATTATAATTTACAGATTCAATGAAATCATATAATTTGACTAGACTTTTGAATAAGTGCTATAGGAAATAAAGGAGGGCGGCCTTATGAGTAGAGTAAAGCTTCCTTTATATAAAATAACACATAATAATATTCAATTAAAAGAATATATAAAAAATGTAAGTTTCAGGGGAGGCAATCAAATTACCCATCCAAATTCCAACGAATAAAAATTTAATGAGCTACCACCCTTAAAAGTTATTTACGCCCAACACGAGAGTATTGGCCATGAAGCATATTGAAATATCGAAAAATTCTTGCGCAGCAAAGAAGACTAAACACATGTTAAAACAGGAAACAAACTGCATAGCTAAGTTTTGGTTAAACTGAAACAAATTTTAGGTTGGCGACGGAGACCACAATTTTGGAAAAATGCTAACCTACAGCATGTCCGCACAACACATCTATGCCACACAAAACTATAAAAACAATTTTAAAAGACCCAATTAACACACAACTTGTTGTCCACGACTCGCCGTTTTGTATTGCACAAACATCTCGGCAGCTTAGGTAACAGAATAAAATGCCTGGCACCGCATCATGGCTAAAAGCCCCAAACTTGACAGTTTAAAGCATCATGCAGCTCTTCAGAGACTCGTTTTGGCGATGACCAGGCATAGAATAGGAGGGGTGCAAGGTGTGCGACGGCTTAAATAAACTGCTCCGATCAGAAAAAAATTATGATGCACCAGAGGAGGGGAAATCGAGGGAGGATGAATAGGATTGGAAACGGGAGGGCATCAGAGCCGGGCAAAGAGCAAGCCACCATGCTGAATCGAAATCGATGGTGATGTGTAGCGCGGCGAGCACTAGCATCGGAGTGTATTCTGCACCAATCTGTACTTCTGCATCGCACACCCGTGCTTGTCTAACGCATGTATATCACAGAGAAAATTGAATTTGTTTCCATTTTCAGACTGTGCAGTGCAAACTGTGTGTTAAATTTAGGTTCACTGGACTTTTCAGACTTGACAACAGACAATGTCATTACCCAACTAGAACAAAACGAATTTTCGGTTATACACCCCATTTTGTTTTCGGAGCACCTGGTTCCAAACCACCTTTTTTCAGTGCACCTGCTGCCTTGCAGACATCAATTTTTACAGTGCCTGTCTGAATACCGTCATCTCTTTTTGTGTAGCCATCTGGCTATACTCCACTGACAAGCTGTAATTCACCATAGCATTCATCCCGCCTTCCACCGCCGATCCAGCATGATGTGAGCGCTCATGCCAGCTGTGAGAATGTAACCGCCATCTGTACCAGTTGTCACTCACATTGCCGAATGACAGACTACCATCAAAAGAGCTCGAAATGTTTGTTTTCCATGATGACAATTATGATATTAATTACAGTAGAATCCCGATCATTCGTATTGTCAAGGGGCTGAATGTTAAATATGAATTATCGGGATATTCACATCAACGGGATTACCAATAATCGGGAGCAAAAAAAACATAATTACGAGACTAATGCAAATTTGCATTAATATGTAATGATAAACGCATGACTACATATTATGTATACATATGTATATACAAATCAATAATTACATCAATTAAAAACCCATAAAAAGTTTATGTTAAAAAAATCTGTAATTTTCTTTTGGTGTAAGCCTTGCAGACGGGTATTGTCGATGGCTTTGTCAAGCATGTTCAAAGCAGAAAATACTTCATCGCCAACGTCTGGTTTCGCTAAGAAATGGCGCATGTTGTTGATGTATTGTTTAGCCACTTTAGGTGTAATTGTTGGCACATCATCTTCGTCATCACCTTCACCATCAATGTCCTGAGATGGAGCCAAAATTTCGTCATCAGTTAGAATCCCCGCTACCGGTAGGCCATCGTCAAAATGGACGAAATCTTCAAACTTTATAGAATTTTCTTCATTTTGAGGAAGACAATTCCAATTCACAGGGCATTCTTAGTCTTGTTCAGTAACTGCTGATGAAAGTTCCACCTTCGTGAATCCACAAGCACGAAAACAGTTTCTTATTGTGCTTTTGCTAACACTTTACCAGGCCTGGTGAGGAATGTTCATGGCTAAAAATAAGGTGATTTTATTATCCTTCCCATATTCGACGCTGTTAAGGAGTTGCATCATTACTTTCTTGCGGTAAAAGGTTTTGAACATTTTAATTATGCCCTGGTCTAGAGGCTGCAGCTTAGAAGTAGTGTTGTTAGGCAAAAACACAACATTAACATGACTGAGCGGTGGGGCATTGTTGTGGGCCGTAAAATTATTCATTAAAAGTAGGATTTTTCGCTGCCTTTTCTTCATATCAGCATTCACTGATCGTATCCATTCCTTGAATAATTCTCCCGTCATCTACACTTTTTTGTTTGCATGATAGGTCATCGGAAAAAAATTATGTTTTGAAAACATCTTGGTTTGGCTGATTTTCCTATCATGAGCTGTCTTAATTTCTCAGATACATCCATGTTGGCGGCCAACAATATGGTTACACCTTCTTTAAAATTTTGTCCGCCATTAAACTTTTCTTCCTTAAAACATATTGATCAGTCGCGGAGACAATTATAAAATAACCCCGTCTCATCGGCATTAAAAATGTTTTTGGGCTTATAAGAATCGATTATTTCTCCCAATTCGTCTTTCCACTCAGAACAAACATCGGCCGATACACTTGCACTTTCCCCACTAAGCTTCTTAAATTTTATATTGTGTCTTTATTTAAACCTATCAAACCAACCATCACTCGCACGAAAGACTTTAATTCCAATTTTTTCTGCGAAAACGTTTGATTTTTCTCTTAAAATGTTTCCTCCAACTGGTACATTCGAATTCCGTGCTTGCGCAAACCACTTTTTAAAATTCTCTTCTAGTTGTGGATACTCACCACTCTTAAAGTGCATTACTTTGATGTCCAATGTCTGGGAGACGATTTTGTCCTTGTTATTCAGAATTGATGTTATTGTGGAAGGAGTATCATTATAACAATTGGACACGTCAATTTGTTTATCACCACCGGCCACGGCGTTAATGATTTATTTTTTTCTCTAATGGAAAGACACTTATTAGCTCTTTTCGGAGGCATAGCTAATACCGAACTGACTAACTTTTCACTCGCTCTGCTCCTTCCTACCCTCTCATAACCATAGACTGGACAGCAAGACGCCTCTTAGCATCTGCACTCTGCATCCCGACTTCCCTTGTGTCGTCGATTGTTGCGTTGCTCTGGTGATGCTTGACAACCTGATGATCAGGCGTCGTGAGGTTTGTCATCCCCACTGCCAATCTGAGGTCGTCGCAGTGGACGGCGGCCCCCCTCCTGCTGCTTAGCCTGATGAGGTACGTGGTGTACCCCAGCGAGTGGCTTTATCACCATGTGCGGTCCACTCCATTTCTGGGCGAACCCGGAACAGAAGTTCTTTGCGGTGCTTGAGCTCCGGTGTTCCTTGATGTACACCAGTTGGCTAGGCGCCAACCATCGAGGTGCTCTCGTGGTGGCAGGCACTCACTCCTTGATATAGTTCTCCTGGTTGTTGCGAGCTGCCGTTAGCTCTGCTTTCCGGTGCTGTCTTAGGCAGTCCTGTCCTCTGGTTCCTCTGCTGTCTCTGGTTGGCATGCGGCAAACTCTTCAGGCAGCATCAGTTCGCGGCCCTGCAGAACCGCTGCTGGAGTCTGACGTGTGGCTAAGTTTACCCGCCTCCTTATGGTGAATAAGGCTGCGGGTAGGTGTTTGGCTCAGCTGGCATTGTCGTTACCCACTCTCAGACGTAGTTGTGTCTTGAGGTCCTGGTTGCACCTCTCAGTGGGGTTTGCCCTCGGGTGGTATATGGGGGTTGTATGTTGTCTTACAGCCCAACGAGTACACAGCTCACGCCAGTACTTCCCAGTGAACTGGGTACGGTTGTCTGTAAGTAAGGTCTGTGGGTACCCCCAGTGAGGGTAGAACTCTGTTTCCATTGTTCGCGCAATCGTGTGTGCTCGTGCGCTGGAAACTGGGTATGCTTCGGTCCACCTGGAGAATGAGTCGCTCACGACCAGGATGAACCTTTTCCCTGTGGAAGTGCTGGGTTAGGGGCCCATGAGGTCCAGGGACACTGTCTCAAATGGTTCCTTTGGCACCCTGGGTTGTTGTGTCACTCCATCCATTCTCCAACTTTTGAAGTGATTGCAGGGAACACACTCCCTCACACGCCTGCGTACATAACTGCTTGCTCCTGGCCAGTGAAAGTGCTTGTGGAGGTTCCTGACCGTCTGGGTTGCCCCAGGATGACTGGCCAAATGGCTGTCGTATGCATGCTTCAGTGCTTTCTCTCGTACTCCTGCAGGTATATAAATGTCCCAGGTTGCATCGGGATGCTGCTGATAGGTTTCTATGTGTGTGTCCCGGATGCGCCACCACTCACTATCTCCCTGCATGATATTCACCATATTCTCCTGGGTTTGTGCGCATCGTTGTTGGATGTCGATCACTAATGCCTTCAGTTCGTCGAGCCTGGGTTCAGAGTTTGGTGTTGTCTCTATCGCATTGCAGGTTACCTGCCTGTTACCTGTTGTTGCAGGGTTGACCGTAGGGGGTAATAAGTCGTCCCAATCATTCCTGTCGACGTCTACTTCTGTGCCTGGTGTCCTGGACAGTTCATCCACCAGTTGGTTCTCTGCTCCGGGGACATGTTGCACAACGAAGTCGTATGATTGCAATAACAATGCCCACC
Organism: Clitarchus hookeri; assembly: GCA_002778355.1. NCBI lineage: Eukaryota > Metazoa > Arthropoda > Insecta > Phasmatodea > Phasmatidae > Clitarchus > Clitarchus hookeri. The sequence goes on from NQII01000732.1 coordinate 95,131, forward strand.
GGGCGAGTTTGCTCCTGGCTTCCCTCATGGAATGAAGCCAGAGTAAGCACCTGTTTTCTGTCAGTAGGGTAAAGCACTGGTACTCGAGGTATGCTCTATAAGGCTTCACTGCCCAAACCACTGCCAAACATTCCCTATCATTTACATCATAACGACCCTCAGTCGGCCCAAACTTGATGCTACTATACTCAATGATCTGGTGCTCATTATTGCCGCCCAATTGAAATAGTACGGCGCCTAGGCCCTTCTCACTGGCATCTATTTGGAGATATAGGTGCCTACTGGGGTCATGATGTGCCAGGGTTGTGCACTGTCGGAACCTTCTCTTCATTTCTTGGAAGCAGTTTTCGTGCTCGCTGTTCCACTGGAACTTTTGGTTCAGGGACAGCATGTGTGTTAGGGGCGCTGTTGTTGTTGCGAAATCCCTAATGTTTTCCCTCAGCCAGTTCACCAGTACGAAGAACTTCCTGAGCTGTTTGCGGGTTCTGGGTGCCACATGCTGGTCAATGAGGGAAAGCTGTTCCGGGCGAGGGCCTACTGCCGTTTTCGTACACTAGGTGCCCAAGGAACTGGATGCTGGGTTTCCCTGTGTGGCACTTGCGGTTTGCACAAGTTAACTTATTGATCACTAGGCACTCCAGTACTAACAACAGGTGTTTTATGTGATCTTCCCAGCTCTCGGACCAGATGATCACATCGTCCAGGTATGCAAGGGTAAAATCCCCTACATATCCGTCGAGCACTTGTACCATCATGGCTTGGAAAGTGGTGGGTGCACATTTTAGCCCGAACAGCATGGCACATAACTGGAAGCATCGCCCATCAGGGACGGTAAATGCGGTTTTGTGGAGGTCTTCTGGCTTGATGGAGACCTGCCAGTATCCGCTGCGCAAGTCCAATGATGTCATTACGTTTGCTTTTCCTAGTGTGTGTAGTGCATCCTTCACACTGATGTATGGTGGTGGTAAGATTTGAGTTATCAGATTAAGGGGGCGAAAGTCCAAACAGAATCGCCATGTTCCATCTTTCTTGGACGCTAACGTGATTGTGCTGTTGTACTTGCTGTGTGTGGGTTCGATGAAGCCTTCGGCTAACATCTTTCTAATCTGTTCTTTGATGATGGTACACTGGTGGGGTTGGTAACTGCGTGGTCCTGTGAAAAGCAGGCGGTCGTACTCCAATGGTATGGAGTGCTCGGCGATAGTAGTTCACCTTAAGGGGTCAGCATCAGCAAACATGTCCTGTCTTTCTTGGAGGATTTTCTGTACCATTCCCCTGTACTCTTCTGGCCCCTCATGATCCAGTTCGTCCAGCTGGACGCCTGGTGTGCAGCTGGTGGTCGGTAGTTCCAGTTCATAAATGGTGCATCGTTCCTTTTGGCCAAAATGGATCCTGCGGGCCGCTGGCTCTACTATGGTGTTCTGTTCCATGAGCCAGGGTATGCCCAGTATGGCGTCTTCCCGCAGGTCCTCCGACACTAGGGCTGTAGTGGCAGTCTCTATGTCCCTAATTCGGACAGTGATGGTCACTTGTCCGAGGGTCTGCCCTGTATGTTGGTGTGTGGCATGATGTACTGTGTGCTTTGCCGGCCTTATCGCGTCCTCATTCATGAACCCTGTTCTCACGAAGTTGTGTGATGCTGCTGTGTCCACTAGTGCTAGACACTGGATGTTATTTAGGGTGATCGGTATCCTGATCATCCTGTGGTTGCCCCTGGTTATTTGCTGTTGCACGATTTATTGTGGAGTGGGTCTTGCTACAGCTTTATGTGGAATTGTCTAATGTGGTTGTTGATGTTTTGGCCTGGGTGGTGAACATCAAACTCGCCTACCCCGTTAGCTAGTTTCCCGCTGGTGTCCTGCCATTGTTAACATTTGCTTGTTTTCTGCTTTCGAGGTTGGGGCACTCGTTGTGACAGTGGTACTGCTGACTTTAGTAGTACCGGCATGGAAAAGGGGTGCCTTCCCTCCTAACTACCGTGTTTGGACTGGCTGGTATGGCGGTAACGGTTTCTCTCTTCCCCCTGTCCTGCTGTTCAGTCTGGCTCACCTCCCTCCTGCCAAGTCCAGCTGATGGCTGCGAATTCCTCCTCCTTGCACTGTGATCCCGGGGTCGTGGTTGATGTGGCCCATCCCTTCCCCTATGATACACTTTATTCAATTCATGTTGGCCTGGTCCAGTAAGGCCATGGACCTCATGATCTGCCATACATCATTATGGATTAATGGTGCCAGGGCCAACTTGAACTTGGACCTCACTCTTGAGGCTATCACCTCTAAAATGTCTGGGTCCTGCATCTTTGGGTAAAAATGTTTGAGGAGACTAACCTTCTGCGTGGTAAATGCTGCTAGTGTTTCACACTCCCCCTGTGGTTCTAACATGGAACAGCTTTGAGATTGTAACGAGGTGTATGCTGAGTTGAACTGTCTTAGGAAGGCACTTTGGAAGTCGGCCCATTGCATGCCGTAGTGGTCAATGGACCGCCACCACTTACGTGCCTCCCCAGATAACTGTCCCCCAATGCAGCTAGGCCACTCCACTTCACTGACACTGTACCCGGTTAGTCGTCCTGTGATGTCTCTCAGGAATGCCTGCGGGCGCTCCTTGGTGTGTCCAGCGAAGGTTGGAAGCGACTGGAACCGGGCTGGTGTCATGCCCGTCTATCCGGTGGGTCCCATCACTGCTGGTGTTGCTCTGGCCTCCTGGTGTTGCAGGGGCCACACTAAGCCAGGTGTGGTGTGTTGCACCAATGGGTTTCCCCATGGTGCTGCTGCTCCCTCCATGTTGGTTGAGCGCCCCCTTGGGCTGTGGTGTCGGCTGCTATGCACACTGTCTTCGGTGAAGGAGCATGGTGTCGTTGCCTGTGGTATGTGTGCCCGCCGTTCATGCCGGAAATGTCCCGTGGTGTTGTTGACATTGTCCTGATCGGTGGTCTGCACAGTCCGCACACTCTCATGGCACCGAATCTTCCCATGGCTGTCCGTGGTCGCGTGCTCGGTTCCCGTGAGGCACACAGTGTGGTAATTCCGGTGACACTCTATGCAAGGTATTGTCCCCTCACCTATCCCTGCACATATGATTTGCTTTGCGCACCTTCGGTTACGAAAAATGTCAAATATTTTATTCTCCAAACTTTGTCCAGTTGTTTCGGAAAGGAAAAATGTTTCTCGTGGCTGTTCTCGTTCGCACTGGCACGCATGGCTGTTGATGCCGAAGTTATTTCGGAAAACGCGCAGTCGGTTACACTCTACACATAATGACACTTGGTTTCCGTTTGAAGTGTGGATAATGGCTTTCTCTATTAATTTCCTGTTGCTGGCTTTAATATTCTGCGCGAGTTGTCGCGCATTCGCTTCTTCCTCGCATGGACAATTATTAGTCCAGAACGGGTTTGTGTTATTCGATTGTCACACACATTTTTGACATACATTTTTACTTCTACCATTCAATGTCGTCCAGTTCAGACCACGTGGTTGCCAGTGGTCACCACGTGGTTACTAGCAGTTTATCACCCCTGGTTCCGTACTCACTGTACTCTCGGTTTTATTGTTGTTCTTCCGGCGAAGCGATGGCTCGGAGAAATACTCGTCCCTAGTTGGAAAAGCCAATTTGATGTGTGCTGTTACCAGAGCTGATGATGTAGGAAATATGTACCCGGCGCCACAGCCCTGCGGCGAGCTGATGAAATGAGGATCGTTTCGGTCGTCAGCCTAGGGGACTCTGGTTAACACTCCATCACATATGATGGCGAGGTTGTAGGCCGCCTCACACACCTTAATTAAATTACAAATGAAACACCTACGATGCTTGTGGAGTTATTTATTCCTTGCGACTCCTTAATGAACACACACAACATTAGTACAAAACGTGGCCTTAAGGGCCTGCAACTGCGACCACGTGGCTTTATAATGTAAAACGCGATTGCGTTTAAAAACTCCACTATGAGAGTAACGTTGCTCTCCCCTAGGCACTATGAGTTCAGCTTAAGATGTCGGCACCGAGGGCCTTTGCGGAGCGAGAGTCTTACACATCTCGATATGTTCAAGTGCTGGAGAGAACTGGGGGGAAGCGTGGGCCGTCTTCCGCCACCTGAGCGCAGACCACGCCAAGCGGCGAAACGATGAATCACAATATACACTAAAAAATTATTATGAGATGAAAGTTACATGAATAAAATTAACCTAAGACAACATAATTTTTCCTTATACAAATACACAATAAAAATTATTATATTAATCCTAAACGTTTTCATTGTACCAGCCACAGTATTGCTATGTGTACAATGTCAAATGTCCCCGGCTGTGGCTGTGTCGACTGTCTTCCGCGATGACAATTATGATATTAATTATATACACTGATACAATTAATAACACTGAATAAATACCCTGATGCAATTATGAACACTAATGCAATTAATAACACTGATGCAATTATATACTCTAATTGAATACACTGATGCTATTATGAACACTGCTGCAATTATAAACAGTGATGCAATTATGAACACTCTCACTCGTGCCCACAAGCCATTTGGTGTGGTGTGTCTGGTGTAGTGGACAAGATTATGGCAAGACTGTGGCAGTCAGAGTGGGCACAAAGAAGCTCGTGAACGCGCGGTTCATGTCTCATCTAAGGCTAAAATAAAAATAATAAAAATTCGCTATTATTCCAAAGGACAGGGTTTTCAAAAGTGCTCACTTTTCGTGAATAGTCAATAACAAGGCGCACTGTCCCCACTTTTGCATTCCAGGAACTGTCATGAGTAACAACCCCTCAGTCCAACTGCTGTCCGACCTCACAGCACATTCCTTCTACACTGTTTATACATAGCAGACTGCCGGCGATATTTATTCAGTTGGTAATTTTAAATCATGCACATTGCTAATGTTAAAGAGCTGACTCAAAATAAATTTCTAAGACTAATTAAACATACATAATATTCTGCGCAAAATTTTATTTTTTGTTTTCTAGCACTTCTTAGTGCTTTACTTTACTGAAACAGAATAATAATTTTGTATAATAATACATGAGTTAAGATACATTTACATAAATACACATGCATTATACTAAAATAATGCAGTTTACAGTGGCGCCTATCACAGCAATAACTTGCACACAACCAAGTGTGGCCAATTTCTTTTTGTTTCATGTTCTTAAACAGTTTATGTAAATTTTTAATATACATTTTTCTGACAATGGTTGATTGTTTCTGTAACATATATACCCTGGTTTTGAAACTTTTGTGGTAGAATAAAATCATGACAGATAATTTTTTATATTACACCCCATCATTGAATAAAACCTATTCAAACAAATATAAGTTGGCTTCATACTTTGTAAGAGGCTACTAGTAAAACAGAATAAGTACGCAGTGTAAAACCGCATTATTATATGTAGTGATATTATTATAAATGCTTCCTCATTGCGACTGTTGACACTAGATTGTCTAATGCTACTCATACCTACCACTGTAAGCCTGACAATACGCTTCAGGAAGCTTCGTGTTGTCTAACTTTGCATGTGTTTTTAGTCTACTTTCCGAAGGAAAGAAAGACTTGTGTAATCACCGGAATGTCTGTATTTTCAATATGACAGAGGTTTTCAGAATGTAGGACACTGTAATATATCGGAAACCATTTAACCGGTTTAAACCAAATTGGATAAGTTGATACTGCATGATGTAATCAACAACTTTAGAAAGCAATTTTAATAGTCTGGTAGTTTGTAAGATAGTGTAAAATGAAAAATAAAGCTTTAATGTTATATATCGGAAACCACTGGACCGGTTTCTGCCAAATAAGTAATACTATTGTAGGCGATGTTTGACGTGGACCACTCCTGCATGGCCTGGCATGGCCACTGTCGTCACGTCAACAGCTCAGTCGCTGCACCAGTGCGGCCCGCGGAACACGGCATCCCGATGCGTGTCCGCATCGTTCACATGGGAACAGGTAATGACCCAATACCGAGTGATCCAACCGAGTGCCTGTGGTGTCACTAGAGAGATATGTGTAATTAGGATATGAATCAAGTGCTAGAATGTGTATTAAATAGCATTAGAATTTATCGCCCATGGCAAATGTTGGTGAAATTAGCCCTTAGGAAATTGCGAAGTAATCGCAGAATAAATCCATGCCACATGCATATTTAATGGATGTAGAGTAGAGAGGCTACGATATTTGAAGTGTTCTATATAATTTTCCGAGTGCAATTGTGTTTCTAATCAATCCAATTTGTGACGTGGGAAATAATTAGTCTTTCTTTCAACCTGAACGTTCCGGTCACAGAGTGCCTCAAAACTTAACAGACCTAAATTTCCCATGTGCTCTGCAAGGTACCACATAATAATGTTTCGTATTTCAATTAGTGCTTAAGAAAGAACTCTGAACTTTCCTCAAGCTAAGGGATGTCTGTCCCGAACATTGAGGGCCCAATTGTCCGTATGTCTTACATGTTTATGTGATATGGTCAGTAAACTAAAATACCTCACGGGATGGCGCAAGCTCTTGGCGAGGATGCGGTAGTCTGATTCCACAGGTCTTAGGTATTAGGTGCTGCACCTGCGTTGCATCCCGGGGGACTTTCATACTTTGCTCCGAACACTTAACTGCAATAGGTTCACATAATTTACTGGAACTTTTATTTAGTTTACTAACAGTTTTCCCAACGTCCGCAGCACCCCTGTGTCAGCTCAATTTACCGACCGCAGACGTTGAATAACTATTGTGAGTTTTCACACCATTCTTGGCCTTTTTGTACAGTAATGGCTGATGGCAGGCCTTGTGAGTCAGGTCCGCATTAATTTGCATTGTATACATGTAACTGTGTACACTACTCGGCAATACAATTTACTTGAGCTAACAGAAACTTGTGAGTTCTCATTTAGTGTTGTATTTTGGTCCCTGGCCCTATCCAGGAAGTCATCGATGCCACAAGGAGGCATCCACCATTCATAAGGTAAAAGGTGATACTAAGGCTTGCTGTGGCGCCTGAATACCACAGCTAAATATTACGTTTTCGTGTAAATTTGTTCAGCGTGTGTCAGGGGATTCCGCCACATGTAGTTCGGCCCACGATCCTGAGAACTGTGACTTCGTGCTCACCCGGTGAGCTGGTGCCCATTCTATTAGAAATAGGAATATTGTTCAATGTTCTGACTTTTCTTAACATAGTCGCCGAACGACGTCCGCATTACTATCCCCGGCCGCTCAGGTACCGTTATGCTGACACATATAATTATAATATGTTAGCTTTTACCCGCGGCTTCGCTCGCATGTTTATAGTAACAAACTTACAGGGAGAAATAATGGTATTTGTTAGTAGACAGACACAGATCATAAACACAGAACATAGCACTAACAATGTCATTTTCTTGGTTCTAGAATCGTTCTTTTACATAGCTGCTGGTCGTCATTTATATTTCTGCACCAAATTACTAAAATATCCAATTTGTAATAGTGTATCAGCATAATGTCCTGTATCAACATCATTGTAGAGGTGCACTCTCATATTTACCATCAAGCTGAATTTCTTGACATTTGCCCATAAGGTTGACGACTTGAGACAGGCTTTGATTTAGTCTGCAGGTGTTTGCCCCTCTGAATCACTGGTAGAGTTTGGCAGAAGTCACCAGCCAATAAAACAACCATTCCTCCAATAATGTCTGTATTGTTTTGCATATCCTGTAGAGCTCGGTTTAGCACATCTATCGCTTTTTTGTGTGACATTGTACTTTAGTCCCATACTAACAACTTACCTTGACGCAGCATTGTACCCCAAGCGCTATTTTTACTAAAAAAAAATATTTTTGAGAAATGAGATATTTTTTTGGGATAAAAAGTAGCCTATGTCACTTCCCGGCCCTCCAACTATCTGTGTACAAAAAATCACGTCGATCCATGGCGACGTCGTCCCACACTAACAACTTACATTGACGTAGCATTGTACCCCGAGCACTAATTTTACTAAAAAAAATTTCCTGAGGAAATAATATTTTTTTGGGATAAACAGTAGCCTATGTCACTTCCCGGCCCTCCAACTATCTCTGTACAAAAAATCATGTCTATTCGTTGCTCCGTTGCTATGTGAAAGAAGGACAAACAAACAAACAAATACACTTTCGCATGTATAATATTAGTTAGGATTAGCTAGGATACAGTGCATATTTTCAAATTGGTGGCCAAATAAAAAAAATTAGGGTTCATTTGCTATATCTACCTTAGAATTTAACTAATTTCAACGAAAATGATTATGCTGAAAGTGTTAATTGTGCGACCATCTAATGTTTCTCTACTTAGCTTCGTTTGCCTGCCATTTGTGAGTTGTCACCACAATAAAAATAAAATTTTTATTTATTATCTTGAGTAAAATTTAACGTATTCTTACCTAATCTGGCAGCAAAGTAATACTGCAGTAGGTTATGTAAACTGGCATATTTTATTAAGCCAGACACTTATTTTCAAAATGGTGGCCATATGAACATATATTATTACTGTACTATATCTACAAAGCCATGTAACAAATTTCGCTTTAACTTGTCTATTAGTTATACATATTACAACAATCAAATGCGTCTACCCAGAGACTTTTTCGTTTATCGTTTCGTAAAATAGTGGCACAGAAAAAATCAAGTATTGCCATGTCTCGGTAAACAATCAAACGATTGCTATCAAATTTTGCAGATAAGTAGTACTACAGTAGGCTATGTAAACGGACATGTTCAAGTGGGTCTGACACTTAATTTCAAAATGACGGCCATATAAATATTTTAATTTAGTATGCTATATTTATGAAATAACAAAACTAATTTCAACTTATTTCTGTATGTTGGGAGTATATATTATTACAATCAAATATATCTGCACAAATCCTTTTGGCCGCCTTTTGGTAAGATAGTGTTATATTAATACATTTTTATTATATCTCGGGATACAATCGATTTATTCCTACCTAATTTGGCAAACCAGTAGTACTGTGGTAGGCCATGCAAATTGATAAACTATTTTTTAAGAGGGTCAGACAGTTATTTTCAAAATAGTAGCCACGCAAATATTTTAGCACAATATGCCATATGCTCAAAACTATGTAGCGAATTTAAAATAAATTTAAATTACATTTTGGAAGAAAGTACCACAAAAAATGAAGCTTTTGTGTCCTATCTCGGGAAAATATTTACTCATAGCGATTAACTTCAGGCGACCATTTATACTTTTGTAGGCCATCTAAATTTATGTGTTTTATGAAGTTAATCACATACCTACTTTTCAAAATAACTGCCATATAAGTATTTTAGGTTAGTATGCCAAGTGTCCCCCAAATATGGCTCTGAATGATCGGATGATATAATGTAACATTTATGCCATATCTCGGGAATCTACCAATTCCCACCACATTTTTCACTTAAGTAGAACTACAGTTGGCAATGTAAACATACATTATTTAATAGGGGTCAGAATTTTTTCAAAGTGGCGGCAATATAAATTGGATAGCTTAAATGTGTCATGTCTATTAGGTATTTGACAAAATTCAATCGAAATTTGTATACTGACAGTATTAATTCGAAGTATTAGATGTGCCTTAACAGAGCCTGGTTTTATGCATTTGTGTGCAATAGCGCAAAAAGAGAAAATATAGCTTCTATGTCATATCCCGAGAACCAGTCAAACTATTTCCATCAAATTCTGCACACAATTAGTGCTACGGTGGACCACGTGAGCTTACATGATATAAGTAACTCAAACACTTGTTTTCAGAAGTTCGGCACACCCATACAACCGAAATTGATGCTCCAAATTCTACCTCCGTAAAGCAGTTGGTTGCAAGCCATCTCGCCGTACGAGGTGTTCTGGTTTCGAGTCCCGGGTATGGCATGTGCGTATTTGTCACTGTCTCACTAGTATTTCATTTGATTTTGGCTCCATTTCTAATGATATCGCTGTCAACGAGACGTCAAGATCCACCAACACCTAAACTTTTAAGAACTTCATCAAAATTATTTGCCTCCATGTACATGAAAGTAGGCTCATTAGAACTGCATGTGTAATTTACAATTCGAGTTATAACTAAGAAAAATATATTTCTCCGTTTAGAAAGTTTTTACGAGTAAAGAGGACGCAATAATGGTTTTTAATTACATATCAGTCCAACAATCTAAATCTAGGCAACATTTCTGGGGAAAACAAATAGTTCCTCTTGCAGGGCGGAATCACTTTAATTTAAGCGAAGATTTGAGCTGGCTCAAATACAATCCAAGTATTATAATACTCTAGTATTTTCAAAACTGACTTTTGAAGTTCCAATTTATACTTAGAAAAAATACACGACTTAGCTAATCTATATATAAGCACTAGCTGACCCGGCAAACGTTGTTTTGCCATAAAAAGTATTTCTAGTGATTATAGTATTAGAAAAAAATAACTATAACTTATTGTAAGTGTGTGAGGATGTGGTATATAAGTGGAAGAGTCATGGAGCTCTGTGGACGATGACGGAATATAAAATTAGATAATTTAATAAATATTAATAAAATGGAAATACAAACAATTACAGCTTTGCGATCAATAATAAAGTTAATTAAGAAGTACACTTAATTATTGAAAATATAATTGTAAACACGTCACTACTACGATCTGAGCACAAATGAATAAGAGAAAGGTTATTGTGTGAGAGAAAGTGGAGACCGGCTACTCCGTGCTGTGTCACTGGGAGACACCTGGTGGGAATAAATTGTAACCTAGATCGATAAATGATCGATGATAATTGATCAGTTATCGACCTAGGGTAAAATTTATTAAATTACTAATATCGCTATAAAAAAATAAGGGTTGGTGGTAGAAGGGTGAAAATTTAGGAGGGTATGTATTTTTTGATGCCACATCATAAAAAAATAAACAATAAAAATTTTGTTCAAAAAATAAAAAAAAATTGTTTGGGGGTGGCCACCCTTATTACTTAGGGGTGTAAAAAATAGATATAAATCTATTCTCAGACCTACCGAGTATACATAAAAAATTTCATAAAAATCGGTCTAGCCGTTTCGGAGGAGTTCAGTGACTAACACTGTGACGGGAGAATTTTATATATTAGATTTGCTTCATAAGGTCCTGGACATGAAAATACATGCTTAAATAAGTTACATTTTACATGTTACTTCGACATTAAATATAAATATTTGTGTTGCTTATTTTGAAACTCAAAAAACTTGAAAAAAAAAGAACATCTTTTTTGTTACAGACTGTATGTACAGTCTGAACGTAAATCTGTGAAAATCGCAGTTTTGCAGCCAGTTCCAAACTTTAATCAACCGTGTGAGTATTAGGCGCTACCTGCCGACCTTTGTATTCGCAAAGTACCGTCGTGGCCACTATACTACACACGTCTCAGACTTACCTGCTGTTCTGTGTTATATCAATATTTGTATTTAGCAAAGAGGAATCAACAGTATGTGATTGACTGTAATCCTAATGAAACGAAAAATAAAGTATTATCCTTCACTTAACAATAAACTTTAAATACGTGCAAGGTATTTTCTAAGAATATTCTTGTAATCACCAGCTAAATTTTCCAGGTAGAAAATGACGGGATTTCAAATTAGTAAATGTAAGAGAAAATAAACAAATTAATGAGTTTCTCGTGTATTTTTGCTACTGAGTTATATTTTTTGAGTTTTTCATATAGTTAAGTTTACATATCAACTAGCTATTTTTCGTGCAAATAAGCACAGCGTTTATGTTGAATTTCTTTTGTAGTTTTTGCTAACATCTGTATTTTATGAATGTCTTCGTGTAAATGCGATTTGTTACATTTTGCGTATGCAGGTGTTTAGAATTTTAGACTCAAATGAAATGTGGTGTAATCAGATATTTGTTATTTGATGTTTAATCCACAGCATACTTCTTCAGTTTTATTAACCAAATACAAAGTAATTTAATACTGTGATCATATACTTCTATGATATAATTTTGTCCACAGAATTATGGGCTTTGCTCCAGTGGTTTTAAAATTAAGAAATTACTGATAACTTAACTAGAATTTAATCATAAAATTGCTTATTTTTAACATTTTTTCTCATTGGTATACGTTACTATACTCAAAATATTAAATGAAAAAAGCAATGAGTGGTGATTTTTCTTATCCCATAAAAATTCGGGTGATGTGGCTAGCATATTAAAAAAAAAACATAAAAAATTTAATCCTGCTGGAATTCAAACCACGAGTTGACGTATCGGACGGCGAAATATTTTGCAATATGTAGCTCACTACACCTCAAAAATTTAGAAACAACTATTGTGAAATCAGTAACATTGTGCGGTGAAGTTAAGTTAAGTTAAAGTATCAACAGAAACAAATGTTGTCATTAGGTAAACCGGTTTTTCGTGGAAATATCCACAACTAGTCATACAGAAAAATACTACTTAGTAGCCACTTACCTGATTGGATGACTTCAGTGGTCACTCGCCTTAGGTGGCTTCCCCAGGATCATGCACGTTCAGTATAGGTGTAATTATATTCTGATTGGCCCAGACAGCTAGGAAAATTATTCACACGTACACATGCAAATAACAAAGGGGGAGCTCGAGATGTGTACGTAGGCTTTTCAAGTCTAGCCTGCGCCTTCGCGGAAAATAGGCGTCTTTTGTTATTAACATGTCATTGTTCCCCATGACGCCTGCCAGGAAACACGCTGCTATCCGCACCATAGTTCTGTCAAGCCGATTGCATAAAAGCTGTACGGCAAGGCGGAACACACATTCTGTCCAACGTGGTCGGTATAAAAGATAAAAGAAAAGGTCCCCGATAATTTCTTTTATAGAACCGAAAAAACCGATGTCCTTAACTAAAACTACATATTCATGCGTTAATTTTAAAGCGTGAATCGTTCACTGAAATAGAATCCTTGTAAATGATGATCGATGTACGAGAAATCTTGCTAGAGGAATGATCTCGTACGAATTGTAACGATTTATCAGCAGCCTCGGTGATACGGGAACTCAGAATAAACACGCGCGCTCGCTTCTGCGTGTGCGTATATATAGGTATATATACACATATACACACACACATATATATATACACACATACATACAGGATGGCCCACCCAACGTGGACATCCCCAAGGTTTCCGGAACGGTTGCAGATCACGAAATGCTGTTTTCGATAATTGAAATTACGTACGGTGGCAAGTAATTTGCGGCAAGGTAACTATTCGTAACACGTGTATGAACATAAATAATTAAACCACATATGATTTGTCCCCCAGAAACATACATTTATTTCAACGGTATATGAAAGTACGTGTAAAGAGAAATTTAGTGATATAGCATATGCAATGGAAAGTAACATAGAAACGCCAAGAAATAATGTGCATATATGATTAAGTTAGGTGGGGCAGAAGTATGGGGGCAGTGAACCTGTACTCACAGCTGTAAGCAAACAACACGCGCCGTGACTCATCCTGGCGGGACCGCTTACTTATAGCAGCGCAGCACCAGTCCCCGTAAGCTGTTATGGTAAGTGGTATTGCAGTGTGTGGCTGTACGTACGCAATGAAGTTCACGAATAAAGAAAAAAACTGGACGCTCTACTTATTTACGGTGAGTGTGGCAGAAATGACAAGCAAGCCGTCCAAATGTATGGTGAAAGGTATCCTAATCGGACGGCCATCTCACGGCAAACGATACGAAGAATTTGCACAAGTCTCTTGTCACGAGGTGATTGTAATTCCACAACACGAGTGCGACGAAATACTGCTACGGGCGAGACGCATCAACACGATGTGTTGGTACGTGCCAATGCAAAGCCCCACATGGGTACGCGATAACTTTCCTGGTTTCTTAGGAATAAGTAAAACAAGTGTGTTACGGACACTGCGACAACGGAAATACCATCCATATCACGTGGCTCTTCGTCAGGTATTATATGAATGATGTTTCCAGCAGCGTGTTCAGTTTTATAGGTTTGTTCTGATGTCTGTAAGGGATGACAGCAGTTTTCTGAAGAACACACTATTTACCGATGAAGCGACCCTCACAAACCATGGGTGCGTAAATTTACGAAAAATTCACTACTGGGCGATGAAGAATCCGCGTTGGGTCCGACACGTGGAGCACCAGCGACAGTGGAAAGTGAACGTGGGGTGTGTAATCGTTGGAGACTACGTCATAGGACCATACTTCATTCAAGGGACAATGACCGGCTGTACGTACGCCAATTTCCTAGGAGAGACCTTACTGTCACTTCTGGAAGACATACCGCTCCACATACATCGTGATATGTGGTTTCAGCATGATGGTTGTCCTGCGTTCTTTGCTTTGGTAGCGAGGAAAGTGTTAAATGAAATGTTAACAAACCGGTGGTTAAGGCGTGGTGGCGTTGTAAGATGGCCAGCTCGCTCCCCCGACCTCACATCTCTCGATTTTTTTCTGCGGGGAACACTGAAAGATAGTGTGTACAACACGGTTCCTACGACGCCAGAAGACATGCAAGAACTCATTGTGGCAGCTTGCAGAGGCATTACACCAGAAACACTCTAGGCCACTCGTCGCTCGCTACATGTGCGTTTACAGATGTGTATTGCTGTCGATGGTAAACACACCGAGAACATGCTGAGAAAATACCTGATGTGAAGCGTTTCAACCATAACTGCGCTCTTTTGTACTATACATGTGGATTAGATTGCATTTTTCCTTAGGTTGGTTTGTTCTATATTTGTTATGCATCTGTATTCACTCGTTACTCAGTGCATATCATGACTAGGAAACAAATATCCTGAATCACGCTGGTATTTTAATAAAATGTAATGTATTGATATCAGACTTGCACTCACATTTCCCGTCTTCCCTCCGCTGCGGTGCTCTCATTTGTCTAATATCGCATTCCGTGCCCCTTGCCCCATTAAGGTAAGCGCTACGCTGTTATAAGGAAGCAGTCCCACCAGGATGAGTCACGGCGCGTGTTGCTTGCTTACAGCTGTGAGTACAGGTCCACTGCCCCATGCACCGGCCCACTTAACTTAATTATATTTGCACATTATTTCTTGGCGTTTCTATGTTACTTCCCATTGCATATGCTATATCACAGAATTCTTCTTTGCACGTACTTTCAGATACTGTTGAAATAAATGCATGGTTCCAGGGGAACAAATCATATGTGGTTTAATAATTTATGTCCATACACCTCTTATGAATAGTCACTTTGTGGCAAATTATTTGCCCCCGTACGTAATTTCATTTTTTGAAAACAGGATTTCGTGTTCTGAAATCGTTCCGGAAATTTTGGGGGTGTCCAAGTTAGGTGGACCACCCTGTTTATATATGGATATATGTATGTGTGTGTGTGTGTGCGATTGCGAAAAATACGTAAAAATTCCTAATATAATCGATAGTGACTGAAATGGCGATAAGTAAAGTGCTGGGTTGCCTTTCATCAATAAACCTAAGGTAAGAGACTCTTTTTTTGGTCAGTGACCGAGCTTAAAATGTCAAGAGTGGGGTGTGAGGTAGAAAACGAAAACTTGTACAATCCTTGGCCCATCATTCAGTGTCTATTATTTGTACTACAACAAAAAAAAACGTCGACTGATCCGCTCGTGTTTACGAATATTTTGTGTGACCATTAGAATATAAGTACGTTTGATAAAGGAAGCACTTGTGAACACAGGTTCGTAGTCTGTAATTTTTCGGAATGAAAATCTTGCAGCATCAAATATCTGGCTGAGCTTTATCTCGTTTCTGGACTCTTGCCCTCTTGTACGCGAATTGTTTCCGACCATAGGTTTACATGAAAGTTAATCGACTCTACACCTTTTAAACTCTAGGGAGATTCTCGTTGTTTTTACTGTTCATCTCGTGTGGTCTCAGCTGGTGCTTGGGGACGTAAAACAATCTGTTATTTCAGATGTTTGTCACGTGTATCAGCGTGCATATATTTATGTGTATGCATATATGTGTGTGATTATCAGTTATCAAGTAATAAAGTGAAAATAAGAGAGTTCGTAACTTGTTACTAGTGCACATTGAGGTGACAATGTACGCTTCAGCCCCCCCCCCGCTTAAGTGGTCATTCCTCTACACCTATTCACGTTTTTGTTTGCTGATAGAGAGAATCAATAATTGATAATGAAATGATAGTGGCTCAGTGAACCTCACCGCAGTAGTGTACAAGTTTTAAAAAAACTTACAAAAAGTTCAGATTTTTACGCGAAGAATAATATTTTAGAAGTTAAAGTTTAAGTTATCTTAAAAGTTCACCTGTAAGAACTTCTTAAGTATTTATTAAATTCACAGAAAATTCTTTGGCAAAAAATCTCAAGTGAACATCTAAGGTGGAACAAACTACAGCCCCATTTAAACACGAACCTTAAAACGTATAATCCTTTTTTGGTATTTGGTATTTCATATAAACAAAAATATCACAAATATGCTATATAATGGTGGAAAACGCATGTTTAGGCAAAAGTACAGCATTAAAATAGTTAACTGTAAAGTGAGTCCCACCTTAAGACGTAGAAAGTCTTCGAAATGCCCATCTCATAACAAGCCCCTCTTGCAGGTGAACACATATGTTCTGCAGCAGCACTTGTAGGTATTCCAATATTTATTTATGACATTTATAGAGCTGGAAAACTGCGAAAAAATTGTATTTATGCCATTTAAACAATATATATATATATTAGGTTCTCTATCTCTATTATGCTAGAGTTGTGTAGAGACAAGTGAGCGAAAAAGTAACCACAGCTAATTTGCTCTCACAACACGCAAAATTAGAGCTCACCAATCAGTAATGCATGTAAGAAAGTTTTAAAATGGGATATAAAATTAATAAAGTTTGTTAAATAAAATAACTTATGAAAGTTCAGGTTCTTAGTTTAGGAAATGAAACCACTTTTGACACGCTTATTCCACTGTATAAAGTTTGTAACTGGCTGGCTGCCAGTCAATTCAGTGCCGAGTTGATTGCCTCCCAATCAAATATCCTTTCAGATGTCACAGGTAATACGATCTACGTTGATAATTTCAGTTGTTCTAAGATATTGTTACTTTTATTCCTATTAATTAGCGCTGATGAGCAAGAAAGTAGTTTTGATATTCCGATGAGCACCAAGGGAACAATGTAATTATGTCCATGTGAATTTTGATTTCAGTGACAGAGAAAGTGTTCTTGTTAGTGTAGGCCAAGTTTCACTCGGGTACAGTGTTGTAGTGTTAACAGTGTAACAGAAGTTTGCAGGTGTGCTGTATAGTGTATTCGCTGTGTCTTCGTACTTTTAGATTAAACCTTCGAAAAATCACCCATGTATGGCGTGTTTGCTTGTTTCCTAAATCCGGCATGCATTACAAGCGTTCTGTACTCCTGTTAACATAAAAGTATCTTATTTTTGGTTAAATTAAACTTTTCCTAATATTTTATTTACAAATGATATTTCATTCATAATTAATATGAATAAAGCAGAGAGAAAATAGGCATGTTGGTAATGTCTAGTAATAAATGCAATATATTATAAACTGATTGCGGTGCGTTGTCCATTTTGTACAATTTCTTAATCTTAGTTAAGCTTTGTTTGCATGACGCGGAGTAATATCCTGAAAGTAGAAGTTTAGCAGTTCTTCAGAGAAGATGGAAGTAACCGTAAAACGACTATATAGACGATGTTTGAAGCTGGGATCGACGGAGGAGGTCAGGCTTAGGATACCGTCTAAAAATTGAATTTAAAAATAATAAGTAAAATAGGCTGTAAAATCGATTTTAAAATCGATTTATGTGTAAATTGGAGTGGATTGGTGTGGATTGGTGTTGGCTAGTTTGGATAGCTGATTATAGTGCTGATTATGGTGCATTTAGTACTAATTGTGGAACGTGTGGTGCTGATTTTGGTGCATGTGATGCTGATTGTGGTGTGTGTGGATTGTTGTGGAATCGTGTTTGGATTGGTGTCGATTGGTGTGTGTGTGTGTGTGTGGTACTTATTGTGGCGCGGATTTATGGAAAGGTTGCGAAAGTTTAATGGATTGATGTTCAAGAAGATCAGAGGAGATAAGACTGTTTGTCGCCCTCGTACATTCCAAATCCTTATGTCCTAGCACTATTGGTATTTCAATTAACGCTAAGTATGCCTATAAAAGTTATGGCAGATGCTGATCCATACCATAATTATAACATGACTTAGGCAGGTGGTTGCTACTCGTATGAATGCCTTGGATTGGTCACATATACATATATTAAAATAATAATTCTGGGTAGCATACTTATAAACTACGTAACAGTCGATACAATGAATAATTTATATATTCTGGCATCATATAATACTTAGGCTTCAAGAGAGGAGACAGGAAATGTAGTAACTGAATGAGAGTTTTTTTTGTATGTTTCCGCAATACTCTAAGTATAATTTCAGTACAAATAAAAAATAAATAAATAATTCTTTAATAAAAATAATATATTTTAAAGTCGGATAATAAATACAGATTTTCGATTTGACGTACCCGATGATTATTAAACCAATATGGCAGCCATTTTTCTGCCCTCGAAAAGCGAGCCTCCCAAACCCTAGTGAGGCCAGCCAGTCGTATACTGGACATTGAGCTGTGGAAACGTCCAGAAATGTAAGTTGTTTTAAAAATAAATAAGAAATATTATTTAATAATTTTTTTGAAATTTTTGGTACTATTTATAAATTTTTAAAGTTTTTATAATTTTTGGGGTTTAAGGTCATTCAAGGTCACGGGTCAAGGTCGCCTGAATCAAACATGGCTGACAAGATGGACACTGGTCGACCTGNAATACTGGACATTGAGCTGTGGAAACGTCCAAAAATGTAAGTTGTTTTAAAAATAAATAAGAAATATTATTTAATAATTTTTTTGAAATTTTTGGTACTATTTATAAATTTTTAAAGTTTTTATAATTTTTGGAGTTTAAGGTCATTCAAGGTCACGGGTCAAGGTCGCCTGAATCAAACATGGCTGACAAGATGGACACTGGTCGACCTGGCGAGGGCCGATCGTGTCGGGAGCTTAGTCGATCCATCTCATTGAACCGCGGACCTCCTACAAGTACATCTTAAAATATTTTTTTTAATTTTTTCAATTTTTTTTAATTGTTAAGATTTGTTTAATTTTTGTGATTTTTCTTGATTTTTTTATGTTTGGGTAACGGGAAGGGGATGAGGTGAGTGTGGTGAGATGAGTATGAGGTTAACGTGATATGTTCTTAGATTTTTAGAATCAATTTATTGTTTTTTTTCTCGATATTTCCCGAATAGTTATGGCTGCGTGGATTGCGGTGAGGGGACGGATGGTTGGTTAGGGTGGTGGGGCAAGTGTGAGGTTCCTCGATTTTTAAAAATGTTTTGGATTTTTTTAAAATTTTATAAGAATTGCCAGAAGGTGTAGGGTGGAGATGTAGTGAGGGGACGGTGATGGTGGCGTGAGAAACAGAAGAGCGTCTAACGTTATATGTTACTCAATTTTTTAGATTTTTTTTAGATTTTTGTGATTTTTTTGATTTTTCATGATTGGGTGGGGGAAGGGGGTGAGGTGAGCTTGGCTAGGGTGGGGTGAGAGGGTGGTAGCCTATAAGTATTAAGCAAGCCCCCCAAATCTTTAAAATGGCTCGAAAATTGACTTTCGGGGATTCCAGTCAGCCATATTGAGGAGCAAGCACTTTTTTCACCAATTTTTGGAAAAACTGGATATTTTGAGGGAAAAAGGCTGATATCTATGGGCAAATGGTTAATGTTGAGGGAAAATGGGAAATCCTGAGGGGAAAATGGGAAATTCCAGGATGGCGGCGGATCCGCAGATTTGCAGCCCTCAGTCCTTGTCCTCGGATCGGCATAATCCATCAACTTCGTACGACTGGCCCGAGAAAGATCAAAAATCGATTTGTTATAAATTAATTTTTCCGTCCGATTTTCTATGCGCATCAATATTCTGTTCCTCGAGCTAGTTCGATCCAAAAAGTCGATTACTTGGGTGAAGGTGTGCGTGTCTTGAACGCAGAGGCGCGTGTGCGAGACGCAGCGGGGCAGTGCACATGCGCCGCTCGCAGATCGATGGGGTGGTGGGCGGATGCTGCGAGTGGACCAGTAGAGGCGTCATGGAGCTTCACTCTGGACTGTTGTCGCTGCTGTTTGTCGTGTCCGTCGCCTCAGGTACGTCCCTGCACCGGCACCCTGCTCTTGTCCGCTGGCAGTTCCTGTCATCTGCCTGTTGAATCCTCACTGCACTGCCTCGGACACGCTCCAGCCTCCTGCATGCCGACCCCGCCTATCACCGGCGACAACGCGAGTACACACCACGGGGGAAGTTGCACATCCATGTTTAGTTGGAGTCGTAGGTGGGTTAAATGGTGCTCTGGGTATAGGAAAGTGTTGCACGATAATAGTGTTCTCCTTTTTGTATTACAATTCCCAAAGACTTGATGAATACAGCGAGGCTCACGATTTTTCTCGTTTTATTGTTGGTTGTTTTGTACCGCAGATGCATCTACTCAAGCCCTGGCCACACCGCGTTTTAAATTAAGGTCTTGTCTCCTGGGTCCTTGTAGTGGGACCACCCGTTATCACAACACTGCCGACTCTGGTCACACATCTACTTGCAATTCTGTATAAATGCTGTTCACAATATGTTAATCAGTAAGAAAATATAATAACCCTTTATTTTATACTAGACATAGTCAAAATCGGAGTTTTATCTTGGCGCATTTTCGAAATGATAGCAAAAACTACCGACGTTCCTTAAAAACTGTTATTGTTTTGTAACAGAGTTATTTTTCGGGCCAATTATAGCCAGCAAGCCTCCTGCGATCTTAGAACCGGGCCTGGTTAGCAAAAATTGTGACTAACACTTAAATGTTATCAGCTGTTTGCGGAATATTCGTGACAGCAAAAAATAATGTTCATTGTTTACACAGTGGTGTTCTTGCAAGTGAACAAATACCGGACAACATCAGTTAACTTTTTATTTTATTTATTTCATTACATTTCTGTTTTTTTTTACCCACGCATAGTTCAGCAATATGCCGGTTTACAACAATTACTTGCAACATACACATCAGTTATTTATATCAGCACTAGAAAAAATAAAAGAAGGAAAGCATTAATGGCTTAGCAGGATTAAAATCAAGCCAACATATTTGTTTAACCTAATATTACAAAATAAAACTTTGCTATTCGAATTGTTTCACATATAGTTTTCCATGATACACCAATTACAAATTACGAGTAAGAAAAAACACACGATAACTATGATTTCTACAGTAGAGATGAATCTGCGTAGGTTGAGTTTAGTGTCTGCCAGTGATCCACCCCACACTCGGCATTCTGTATAAGTAAGTGACTTTTCTGTAAATAGCAATACCGTGAACGGGGAGTTAAGTTTTTTCTTGAGACGGGTTAAATGTCCGTGTTTAGGTGAAAGTTGCGTTGGTTTTTCTTGAAATGTTTTGGTTGTTTAAACATGTCTATTTTTCCGACCTGTATGGCGAGTTGGAGCAGTCTTCTATTTCCCAGCCAGATATCCAGTTATGTGCTCCCTCCTCTTTAAAACAAGCAAATGTGAATCTTCTGAGAGATTAGTATATTCCTGTTAATAGGCCTACACAAAATAACTTTCTCTACATCTCATACGCCAATTGTTTTTATCTGTGTGGCCAGTCGCCACACCATCGTGAGCCCCTGCACAGTTCAGTGTTCCTCCAGCATGCATGTTAGTAACTAGGTCGGTAGGAGCAGGGGATGTGTCTCGGGGCAAACCCTGTACGCCTTAGGTCTGTGTAATTGTGTTATAAAGGACGCACTCATCGCGGCTATATCAGGGTTGTCTGGTGCCATGGCCACAGCTGTAGCCATGGACAGACCCCGATAGAGGAACAGTCTAGAGGGAAGGGCACAGCAAACCATCGCAAAGTGGAGATGCCGGTTAAAAGAATCTGCGCGACTGTCGCGGAGGGTAAAACTAATTAATATCATTGCTGGTTTGGGTCGGGAGAAAGTAGGGTTACTTGGCGAGCTAGACTTGCATGAGGTTGGTGTAGGGTGATATGAGCCTAGATCTGTGGCTGTGCTCTGCCACGAACCAGGGGCGACACTGTTTCAAGAGGAGTCTCCTTATTGGCCAGTCCAGGAAGGTAGCTATTGATCTGAGTGACTTCGTGCGCCGTTCTGCGACCAACCACGCAGTGACGTCACCACGCACCAGCTTCATTTCTACACACGCTCTCACAGACAACACGTGTTTGTACACAGGCAACACTGTCAACAGGCGGATTAAGGCTCTACGAAAAACACTCGTGTTTCTGTGCCAACACTATTCACTTGCAACCTCTTCTAGCTGACAAAATATAATTTTAAAATAACATAACAAATAAATAACAATAAAATGAAACGTATTCCACAGTTTCTGCATTATTTTCTCTCCAAATTACAATGTCGTGGTTTCTGGGATACCCAGATAAAGTAAACCAATCCATTAACCAAGATAAAACGAGAGTAACTAAAATATATTATTTTTATTCACTTTAATTTGTTAATTATTAAAAAAAATGTCGACCCGTCACAGTAAAAGTATTGACTTGTTTATTTACTTATTTTAAGCAGCTAAAAGTAAATACAAACATGCAAAGGTGCTACACCAATTGGCTAGTGACGGCCTTATAGCAGTCACTTAGTTCTGTGTTGTGTGTTGCTTGCCAGTTCACTCACTTTCTGCTTTGAAATCTCCACACGGATTTTTAAAAACTGTTTACCAGAGAGTGTTCTAAAATTGCAATTTTCTCTTCTAATATAGACGTGCTGATGCATAATTTGTCTTAACAAATAGTTTACCCCATAGTGTTACAAAGCTTAATGAAAACATAGGATGGCTACTCCTAATCTCATAATGAAGGGGGTCGATAGAGCCACCTGCATTTTCAGAGGTGAAAATACTCCATTATACAAATCTCTATTTACAACTAAAAGTATCACAAAACTCAATTTTTGGGGGTGCATAGCTCCCCAATATTTAGTCACCTATAGGAAAACGGCTACCTACATTTTAGTTTTACATATTCGTAATAATAACCTGCCTAAGTTTTTTAGTGTTGTCCAAAAACAACCGATATACCCACATATGCACTCTTTTAAAATCTGTCTTGAAATGCAGTTGTAAAATTGATTGTATATTTGATTACATACTATCGACTAATGCATAAGTGAAAAAATAATGTTTCTATACTTAATATAAGTATTTAAAAAAATAGCATTAGAAACCCAAGCCAGGCGGATGTGTATCGCCGTACGAGGGAGGACTGCAGGAGATGAGAACATGTCGCTTCTTAAGAAACACTGCTTGAACTTGCAAGGCTGTATTGGCGCCCGAGGTGAACTAGACACACTTCCTTTACCAGTAGTGTCGGTTTTCTCCGACGAGGACGTAACAGTTACACTCTGTTCGCAGTAAGAAGCTTTCGTTAGGCCTTTTCCTGGCCTTTGCCTGGCCATCTACATATTTAATTTCCTGTCCTATTTTTATATAGACCTACACTGACTGCACTGGAGGCAACGCCACTTACTTTTGGAACATCCTGTTATAAACTGTCTACCGTAAAGTGAACACTTTTAAGACTCTTAGATACTTTTTCCTTTCAGCTAATTTTTATTCTTCAATCAGCTTTTGAAATAAATATTCCATGTAAGTAATAAACACAGTGTGTATATTACACAGTACTCCGGATTTTTGCATTTCGGAATCGTGCTGGTAGGTGGGTTTTCTCGGAGATCTCCAGTTTCCCCCGTGCTTGCATTCTGGCGCTGCCACATAGGCACCTTGCTTTATCCTCAATATACCTCAGGACCTCGTTGTTAAGCCTCCCGCCTACACGGCACTTGAACTACGCTGTAGAGTGTTTGAAATACACGTTTCTCAACGAAACCATTAAACGTGTGACCAATGTGCTGATTTACAAAAATAACACACACTTCAGACGAGGGCTGTTGAGTGCTTTCAAGACGTCATGTACATTAGAAACAATATTTCAGAGTAATCCAAAATGGCTAAAAATTGTTTTTTCAAAGCGATGTATCTCAAAATATATGCGTCAGATACATACAAAACTACGCTAGGGCCCTGCATCGAATCTTTCTACAGACTTTCCACCAATAAAATAATAGGGCCACTGCTGAAAGTCCCATAGGTAAACATAGTGCGACGAAAACACTGCACGACAGATCAGAGCCTTGCGCTAAGTGGTGATGGCTTTTTCGATGCGCGTGGGAGTGAATCCCTTATCGATCCCGCGCTTCTCGGTGTCAAACGCGGGAAAAAGCTGCATGTAGGCGGAAGCCTAAGGACTCCGCCTGGCTGGGGCAGGAATTGCGTCGCAGAGGCTTGGTAGAAGAAACGTGATTAAAAAAACGGTTGTATATTTTGTAGAGGCGTCTGACAAGAAAATGATTTAAAAATCAGTTTGCGCCCAGAGACAAGTATAAAGTCCTTATTTCAACTCCTAGGATTTCTATTTTTATTTTGCGTGGAAATGGTTAAAACGGGTGTTTTCAGAATCAGTTTTAGCTACTAAATTTTTCCACACAGAGACTTTATGGATGTCTTTGGACAATCATCCTACTTTTATTTTATTATCATCCCTTAAAAATAAGCGGCGACCGCTTAAAGTCACGTTCAGGCGAGTTGCCGACGGAAAGACTGCACGCCAGTTGAACGCCTTGCGCATAGAGGCACCGGCGCAAATGGTGGTTGAGCAAGAGTCGACCTTACAGCTCACGCGTTTTGAAGTTTCGAACACGCAGAATAGCTGCACACGGACTCCTTAGTAACATATCGCGTGTAAAGTCAGCGTTTACGCTGTGTCTCCGAGAAGCCTGCACTTTCTTCACTTGGAGGAAAGAACAAAAAACCTTAGCAACGAGCAAAAACACTGCCACCAACTAAGATTTGCTAGCAATTTTTCAAAATTTCAAGAAACTTTCAACAGTTTACCCCTGTTACTCCTGGAAAACCAACACAGCAGAAACAGATTTTATTGTCAACATTAAAAGTAAAATGTAAAAAAGTGCAAAATTTGATTTTAAAACACCCGAAATAAAGGACAAGTCAATAGGTTGGTTTCACTCAGTTTTACTATTTCATGTTTGATTACATTTACATTTAACTAAAATAGATTCACATTTAAAAAAAATACAGGTGTACAAAAATGCTATAAAAACGTTTCTTATTATATGCTTTTTATAAACTGAAGTTTATATAAAACGTTATATAAAAGTCTTTCATATTATAAAGCATTTACATAACATATCAACTATATGCTTCTTGTATATAAATAAACAACAATGATACAATGATAGGCATATGCTTTCTGCCAGCCATAACTTTGTCGCTTCTTTGAGAATTATGAAAGCAAATTAAGTTAAAAAATCGTTTTAACAGAGTTATAACTCACTAAAAATCATGCTTATTGACCTGATGGGTCCTTAATGTGTAACTTTCAAGTCATGTTTACTGGACGACTGACGTGAGCCGACTTCACATGGAACTCGTCCCCAGTCAGGGTTCATCTGACAGCCCCTTCCACTGGAGGAAGGAGACGGGGGTGGGGTGGGTGGTGAAGATACCACGCGGGTTTTAGATTATTCTCAATACAGTTTTTTTTAAGCACAAGGAGCATGTGTAGAGTCTCATAGAAATGTCTCTTGCGTCTTCGAACACGTCGTCGCCGTCAGTTGGTTGGCCAGGGTGAGAACCAATGAGGACGTGTTGACGTCACATACTGCAAGCGGCACCTTATCGTCTAGGAGTCTTCAGTCACAAGACCTGTATCGGGCAGAGCATGTCAGCAGCTAGTAGGTAGTCTTCAAAAGTAAGGAAATGGCGTTTCGTTATTTATTCTTATGCAAGCGAGAAAACGTAGTTTTTATGTAGGAAGGAACACTTCGGTAAAAATGAGACGGCTGGGCGTCTCAAGTTTCTCAGTTAAAAGACGTTCTGGAAATACGGGTTTTTCTCCAGGAAAGGCAATGAAAAAACTATCATCTACAGTCATAACTTTTTTCTGTATTCGCATAAAATATATGTGACAAAGAAAAAAAGTAGTTCGAAATAGAATTTTTTGTGTTTTCCTGCGTAGTTTCCTTAACAGAATAGAGATAGTTACTACGTAGCATCTGTACTTTATTCCACTGGCTTACATCACGTGTAATAATATTCTACTATTAGAAATCTAATTTGCGATAGATACCGCTTCCAAAGAATGCATATTGTCTGTCTCATATAAGTTGGCCAGATTTTGACAGTCAGTGAGTGGCAACTTGACATATATGAAACAAACAAACTACCATTTACAAAATCCTGTATCAGCTGATGCACGAACGTACAAACGTAAAAATTACTTTGGCTATTATGAGTGCACTGCCAACGCACGTTAGACAAGCGGAAAATACGCGATAAGAAAGAGTTCCTAGTAAATTAATACATTTTATTTTACGAGGTCACAAAACAATGGTTGTTAGTGTTACAAACTAAACTTCGTGATAATGTTGTAATGTATGGGTGTTCAAAATGAAATACACAATAAAGCGATCCGTATCCAAATTTAACGCAACTTCAAAAACCTTTATCACGTCGTATCACGCCTCTCCAACCATATTTTTCATACGTGCTTGATATTTATTCTAAAAGCATACATAAATATTGCATAATATTGTTAAATTATTTTTTCTTATAATTTAACGAAATATATTTCAAATTCGTGTCGTTCCGAGCCAGTAATAGGAGAACATTCAACTTTTAAAAAGACGCTATCTATTGAGATATGCAAATGGCTCAAACCTTGCTCCGTCTTGCCGTGCGCGCTATCTATCTGCTCTTTCCCGAAGCATTACCAGTCAGAAAAGAAAGCTTCCATGGTAACAGATTTACGTACAGATACCAATAGTTTTATTTTTCTGCGAGCTCTGCATAACTTTTAAAGTAGCATATATTCAGTGTACAGCGATTTTGAGTACTAGTAATTTCTATTCGGCCAGTAATCGTTCGTCTACGTAAATTATACGCAATATTGTTCTCCCGGAAACCCATTTCCTTGTTTCAGAAGAAAGTGGGACTCACGCGAATAGTTTTTAAGCAATTCTAACGTTACTCCACGTCACATATTTCCAATTCGAATATATTAGCTGTTACGCCCAAAGTGTGTTAATAGTTACAACTACCGTCTCGCAAATGTTAACCCAAATTCACTGTCTCGGACAAATTAAAAAAAGTTAGCAAATATTAAATTTTTTGGAAGGTTGTATATTTTTACTTTCATAACCTACTACTTTGTTTAGACAGATGTCAGTCTAAAAAATGTTAACATTTGTTCAGCATCACAGTACAATGGCAAGTAGATTATATGGTCGTGTGTTGATAAAAAAATACAGCCTCCATTTGACGCACCAGCTGATGGCGAAAGGATACATAAACTAAAGGTAAACATTGGCGCTACTTTCGTCGAACTGTCAGAATCTGGCCATGAGACAGACTATATCAGAGCCTGAGTAGGGGCTGGCCCAATGTTTCCTTATAGCCAGACGTGACCTTGAGGCGTTTAAATATTTGACCAGTTAAATAGTTTCTTAGAGAAATGCCTGATAATTAAAGCTATTTACAAATGAATAGAGCTACATAAATATACAATTACTTCCCATCCCTGCTTAGTCTTTGCTGTCTTTTAAATAGTGGAGTCAAAAGTACATAGTCGTTGATTAGGTAAAAAATCTCTTAAAGGGAATCCTGATAATCTAAAAACTAATTACATTTCAATAGAGCTACATAACTACACGAGTTGTTGGCATCCCAGTTTGTTGTAAACAGTGTTTGAAAGAGAGTAGCCGGTCAAAGCAGGGTTTTCTAGCCCGAGGGCTCGGACAATACGTGACGAGGATGTGGTGCCAGGAGGTGAACGAGGGCAATCCTGTTGCAGGCAGCAAACCAGTGGCGTACGAAGCCAATCCGGATGCGAAGCGACTGTACGACGACTTGCTAAGCAACTACAACCGCCTCATCCGCCCCGTCATCAACAACACAGAGACGCTGACAGTGCGCCTGGGACTGCGGCTGTCGCAGCTCATCGAGGTGGTGAGTAGCGCACCAGAGTGCCAGGAGCTGTGCACCAGGCCAGAGGCGGCCGCACAGCGCCACCTAGCTCAGAGTACTACACCAACATTGTGCCGAAGCACAAATAACATACGAAGATATATCACTTGATATATATATATATATGTTTTTTTTTTTTGCCAATTAAATATGCATAATGACAGAGCAGCACCCTAGATGTTATAACAAGCAACTTGGCAATTAAAAATACAAAAGATCACTATAGCAATTTCATTCCAGATCCACACAAATATTTAAATAAAACTTGACAAGAACGCAATGAATTAAATAAATTGCTCTGTTGATTATATAACATGCAAAACAATATAATTTGCAGATTGCCAAACTATTTACGATTATTTAAAACAATTATAATTTGTAGAACACAATTAAAACATTTCATTTGACTAGACTGTGAAAAAGAGCAATTAAAAAAGAGGGCAGCTTTGTGAGCCCAGTAAAGCCTCCTGTTTATAAAACCAACACGTTAAAATATTGAAGTAAAGATTCTTTATTAAAAATGAAGTTCGGCGGAGGCAGTCAAGTAACCCGTCAAAGCTCCAGCTGAATTTAAAATGTTAATGAACAAGCACATTAAAAAAAATGTAGACAACGCCCAACGCGAGAGTCGTAGACACAAAGCATTTTAAAGAACATGAAATCATTTTTGGGCAGCAAACAAGACTAACACAGCACGTAAAAACAGGAAACACATAGCAACGCTGGGTTTAAGTTAAGGCCGAAACCAAATTTATACTGGCGACCGAGACCACAATTTTGAAAAAACACTAACCTTACTGCATACCCAAGACAACACATCTACCCCACACAAAACATTAAAACATTTTTAAAAAAGGCCCAGCTAACATACAAACTCAGAGTACACGACTCATCGTTTTGAATTGCTCTAACTCTCGGCGGCTCAGGCGACGAAATAAAATACAAATTGCCTCATCTCGGCAATACGTCCGTAGGATGACAAAATTGGCAATCTAAACCATTATAGCAGTTCTTCCGGTACACGTTCAGGCGACGTCCGGGGCAGGATAGGATAGGAGCAAGGTGTGCAACGACTTAAATAAACTGCCCGGATCATAACAAATTATGACGCACAAGAGGAGGGGAAATCAAGGGAGAGAGAACTGGGGCGGAAAGAGGAGGTGATCCGAGCCGAGCATAGAGCATACCACCGCACAGAGTTGTAACTGACGAAGACGACTAGCACAAGGGGCGCTAGCGTCGCAACATGAGAGCACCAGGTCTGGACTACAACTGTTGCTCTTTGCAGCGTAGTGCCTGCACCCACAGGTTTCCTGCTCGCAGTCTGCTGTCCTCTGTGCTTCACTTTCTCACCTACCAACTAATCAGATTTATTTTATGTCTGCTTCAGTTATACTATATATTGTAATTCACATTTTAGCACAAGCTCGCCGTGGTTAGTTCTCTTCCCCACACATTCACTACGCCCAAATGCCTTTCTTCTCGTCCTACTATCATAAAGGCACGTTATACGTTCCATTTCCACATCATAATCAGATTCAGAAGCTGTCAACTGCGTCTACACCAGTGGTACTCAGACTTTTTTTTAGGGGGCCATATTAAGGAAAACTAATGCCTCCGTGGGCCGCACTTACGACACTTGACATAATAATATTTGTGAGCTAAAAGTAGGTAGGTAATTCGATGACATTTAAAATTCAGAGTGTCGTTGTATCGTCTTGCAAGTCGTTTGTTTATTCGTTCGATACGGTGNGAGTGTCGTTGTATCGTCTTGCAAGTCGTTTGTTTATTCGTTCGATACGGTGATGGCGGGCGGAGGTAGTGCATACAAAATATATACAGAAGTCACCTGACTGATAAAATAATGAAAAATATCGTCTAGTTTCATCAGTGACTTTAACTTTTAATAAATTCGTATTATGTATTGCTTTTTTATTTTTGTAACAGACACCCTAACAATAAGAAATTGGTAACTTGTATCTGCTGAAGCCGGCGAGCGCGGGCCACAAAGAATGTGCACGCGGGCCGCAGTTTGAGTGCCTCTGGTCTACACTAATGGCGAATACGCACTTGAGTGTGCACATGTGGCATGTTGGTGGGAAGTGAGCCTGATATGTGTGACGATTCCTGCATGACACAGACCCTGCGTCTAGATGTGCACCCAGCCTCACAAAAAAAATACGCCAAGTCGAGCTTCTGCCCTCTTACAACTTCGCCATCTTAAAATTGTTGTATATTTAAACAGAATATTACTACCTATACGCATCGCAAACATCTACAATACAGATCACAAAGTGTTTCTGTTTAGACATTATATAAACACATGCTTGGTTACATATTTGCATTTTGATGAGGGTAGCACACAATTCTATTTCTATGTAGCTTTCACGTCTGTTATTTGATACCACGTGTATTCTTGTGAATATTCGCTTGAAACTGTTTACAAAAATGTTTTTCATTCTCATGGTTATGATTCTTATTCTCTCGAATGCATTTTGTGGTATGAAATAACTGCAAATAAACGAAGCATTCAGTAATTTCGCCCACAAAACGTAGCCCAGTATTAGAATAAAAATTAAAATGCATACTGGCTATGCTATGCGTTTTGTATGCCAACATAACAAAGTTAACATTTGTAGTTAGCCTTGTTTTCTAACGTTCGCAGTACCGTAGGACCTACGTCGGTAAACATATGATTATGATAAGGTTCTTCATTAAACTTTCCTTGTATTCTCCTTGCTCAGACTTGTCCCGCCGTTTGTGTGGAAGTTGGCAGTGACAGTTATCATTGTCTCACTCTCTGCACTTATTATGCTAGCTTATTTTGCTGATTATGTGGTGAGATTTGGCGATGTCAGACATCGAGCTGATGCAAACGGAAATGAGTTGTTTGTCGTGGGGCAGCTTCCAGATTCTGGTTACATAACTTTTATGTTGGAAAAAAATTAGGAGAGTTGTGGTATACAGAGCATAAGAACAGAAACGGGTATAAGAAACATGGGTGACGTTCCTCAAGAGACGCTCATAGTCACTGAAAAACACTAGGGCACGGAGTCGTCAATTTAGTGGCAAATATAACCGCCCAGAGAAGATTCCTTTATTCAAATCCTCCGATATATTTTAGGGTCTGGGAATGCTCGCAGAAACATAGCATCGATACGCCTTAACATGGTATTGTATCGAAAAACTGTAGCTTTCTGGACATAGGGTCTTGGGCAGACCATTTCTATGAGACCATGATATGGCTATGAAACACTGTTGCACTGGTAACAAGCCAATAAACATTAATACGGATATGACTGGCTCAAACGGGTTTGATCTTACTTGGCACTTGGCTCTGTGCTATCAGAACTTGCCCATCACGTAAGTGCAACAGCGACACAAGTGCTTCCAGCACCTATGTGCCACAAAGTTTCTACACAGAGGAAATACTGTCAATAAAAACCCTTCGAAATATTTCTGGTCTCAGCATGATCTAGTTTTTCATAATTTTGTGCTTTAGGTATTCAATACCTTTTAAACTTGGCAATGATGCTGTATAAGTCGCCAAAATTGTGGGAGGGTGGTAATACGTACATTAACTCCAAACGCATCGACTTCTTCATAGGAGACTGGAATGCGCCTCAAAATAAGCAACTAGCACCAAATAGCCTGCACCAGTAGTAACTCCATGATTGTCCTTGGCTATGCTCGCTATGCTGTGTGCGAGGACAAGCCTGTGGTAATTCACACTGAGCCTCGATATCACTCGCGTCTGTACGAACAGCGACTAGTCTCTGTATTCCTGAGTCCACTACCTTCAACAGATTCCATTTTAATTTGCCTCTGTGCATAATAGTAAAACCCAGACACAACTATTTCCTTAACGAGTCTCGCCACTGTTACTCGCCCATCGTCCACAACAACCGAAAAGTGCATTCAAGTCCACAAACTTGTAATTATTAGTCANTCGCCACTGTTACTCGCCCATCGTCCACAACAACCGAAAAGTGCATTCAAGTCCACAAACTTGTAATTATTAGTCGGGCCGTCTGATAGTTGTACCATGAATTCCAGCCCGAATTAAAAAAAATTTGAATTTTCATTACCTTTGGGACTAATTAAACAATATTAGGAAGGGTGTTGCCCTGGCATCTTAGAGCATTTCGCGTAAATCCAATTAATGCGCAGATTAGCTGCTATAATTTCAAAAATGTCTAAATTTGCTCATATCTGCCTCAGTTCTTGTCCCAACATATAAATGTAGGCCTGTACACCTATGTTTTCATAGTCAAGGATTATATTGAATTTTATAGTTGCTGTTGGATAAACTTTAGGCATGTTTACGTGTATATATATATATAAACAAATGGTAACAATTAATGGTTTTGTGTGTATAATGAAAAGCTACATATTTCAGTAAATAAATATTTTATTCTTATTTCATAGAACACTGGCATAGTTACAGATGAAAAGTGCAATTATGAAAGGTAAAGGCAAGAGCGTGTACTTTTCAAACAGTGGTGCACCATTCATTGAAAGTCAAATATCTCACATTATTTTAAACGCATTGAATGTTATACATTACACGTTATTTTAAAACTGTAGTGATAATGTCATTGAAAGTTAAGCATCACGTATCATTTAAACACGTTGAGAACTAAACACAACACGGTAATATTGTCACGAATGCGGGCTGCTTCAAGCCTAATCATTAGCTTTTCCGCAACCCATATCGTAACATAGAAAGTGTTTAGGAAACATGTGTACAAACTCGGGCATGTAATTCGTAATCGGAAAAGAGGAAGAATGATAGACACCCATGACCAATCTCAAATAATAAGGGATGTAGAAGCCTTTAAAGGCGGAGGGCGACAAGCATATTACGTGGGATATTATGCAAAGTACTTGTGTTAGAGGAACACAAATTGGTATAAGAATTAATTAAACCAAAATCTTGGATAAAAGGCATGTATAGTACGTCGTACACACCTCCATCATGTAAATAATAGGGATTGACACCTTTTGATTATATATGCAATATATACACCGTAAGGTTAAATTGATTTTGGATACCACCGGATGAAGCAGGACGTCGTAATTAGCACAAAGGATCTCCTAGTTGCAACTCTCTAGGACCCACCGTTTATGTGTAAAACGCAAACGAAGGTACAGTGGTAGCAAGGCCATGGCCTGGTGGGTAGGCAATACGTCTTGCACCCGGTGGTAAACACATTTTGGTGGTATGATGCACGACGTTACATGTCACAGCCAGTTCACATTTCACCCTTCCTGATAAGTGTAGTTTCCCACCCCGTCTGCCTGAGCGGCCTGTTATTCGTAGCCTTTCACTTCTTCAATTCACTAGTTACTACAGACGTGAACATGGACGAGAACACAAATTATGACTGACATGGTCCTGGTGTATGATGAAGTGAGAGGCAACAGCAGGGCAGCTGCACGTGTGTGCAGCCAAATATACGCTGCACGACGTCAGCTCAACCACCAGACATTCGAATACCTTACACAGCGACTACGGGAAACAGGCACGTTTCAGCGTCGATGTGAATATGGTCGACCGAGAACCGTCCGCACTCCGCAGTTTGAAGAGGCGGTCTTAGATAGTGTAGAGAATAACTCTTAGGCGAGCGCCCAAGCAATCGCGTGGAGAATGGATGCATCGAATAGTGTGTTCTTCATGAACAGCTACTGTGACCACAACATGTGCGTAGAGTACAAGGAATGGGGCCAGCAGATTATGCCCCTCGGCTAGAATTTTGCCGGTGGTTAATGCAGCAATATGAAATTGATCCTGATTTCCTGGCGATTGTAATGTTTACAGACGAAGCCACGCTCACACAGGAAGGGTTTTGCAACAGTAGAAATGTCCACATGTGAGACGACTCCAGCCCACATGCAAGTGTAACAAGAGGCTACCATCACCACTTTGTCGTCAACATTTAGGCCGGCATAGAGGGACACAATGTTATTGGCCCATACTTGCTGCCGAACCATGTGTCTGGATTTCAATATTATGATTTCCTGCAGTTCAGATTGACACAGCTATTGGATGATGTTCCGCTCATCATCAGAGAAGTGATGTGGCTGCAACACGACGATGCTCCACCCCTTATAATCAGGATTGTGTGTGACCACCTCAATACAGCGTATCCCGCTAGCTGGATAGGACGGGGTGGGCCTCGTGCTTGGCCACCACGCTCCCCAGACCTTACGCCATAAGACTTCTGGCAGTGGGGATTTCTTAAGGCGTGAGACGTGTGTGTACGAGACAACCGTGGCATCTGAAGAGGACCTGTTAGTGAGGATCGAGGCTGCCTACGATCAAGTGCGAGACACACCAGGAGTGTTTAAACGAGTCCGCCAATCTCTAATACGCCGTATGAACTACTGCATTGATATTTAATGGTTAACATTTCGAACATTTGTTGTGAAATCGGTTGTGATACACCACCTAATGTGTTGCAGTGTCTGTTCTTTTGTGCTGTCAGGTAGTGCCTTCAGTACCGATGATGCATTGCTACGTGACGAAATTTACGTGTGTTTACACACATTAGTACAGAGTCACGCTACTGAACCCATTAGGTCATTATCACTACTCACCAGGCCATGGTATTGCTACCACTGAACACGTAGTTTGCGATTTAACCGGAAACGGTGGGTCCTATAGAGTTGCAACTAGGGGGCCTTTTTTGTTAATTACGACGTCCTGCTTCATCCGATGGTATTAAAAATCAATCTAACCTCACGGTGTAAATGTTGCATGCAATCAAAGGGCGAAAGGGTTCCAACCCCTATTATTTATATGATGGGGGTGTGTACGATGTACCATACCTTCCTTTAATCCAATATTTTGGTTTACTTAATCCGTATACCAATTTGTGTTCCTCTAAGCACAAGTACTTTGCATAATATTCCACGTAATATGCTTGTCGTTCTCCGCCTTTAAGGGATTCTACAGCTTTTATTATTTAAGATTGACCATGGGTGTCCTAAACCATTCTTCCTCTTTTCCGATC
This sequence comes from Clitarchus hookeri, assembly GCA_002778355.1. Lineage (NCBI taxonomy): Eukaryota > Metazoa > Arthropoda > Insecta > Phasmatodea > Phasmatidae > Clitarchus > Clitarchus hookeri. The sequence continues at coordinate 130,271 of NQII01000732.1, forward strand.
ACGTATTTGAATGCCCAAGTATGTACACATGTTTCCTAAACACGCTGTATATGTATAGAAGGGGGTCACTCGAGCTGACTCGTGTTGTTTTTCTTTCTACTAGTATGCTTCCTTTCATCCATTTACACTTCTGTGCTACGAATGCGAGATGTCATGAAAGTCGTATGACTACTTCCTTCTAACCATAAACTTATATGTAAAGAGAGGGGGAGGTACCTAAACCATCAATAAAGTAAACTAGTTAATTCCAAGTACACATTCCTATTTAATAAGGCTTTAAATGAAACAGAACCCTAGACATTAATAAATTACAACTCTTCTTCTGGATGGAATACAATTAAATAAATAGATTAAGAGCAATTCCAATCAAAACACCAATTACTCTTTACGTCACTGGGCTAAACTTTAATAATTATATACCAAACAATTATTTATCTGTGTAACACTTAAGGCCCTTTCACACGATAAAATAATTACTGAATTCAATTAATTGAATTCCATTTATTGAACCAAAAATTATTTCATTTGCTTTTCAAGGAATTGCATTCAATAAGCACATGTCTACACATGAAAATTTATCACAAACTTTAAATTAAACCAGTTTAAAAAATACTAATAATAAATTTCTAGAAGTATCTACTACTCTTGCTCGACACGAAAATAATTGGTTAAACCACAATAATTTTTTTCATTTAATATAATTTTACGTCTTAATTTTTGAAAATGTGTCCTTATTTTGTAACATCTTTAAATATGCTCAAAAAAATCTATATTTATGAGATTACTTTAATTAATATTATCAGAAAAGCTGTGATCGGCGACTGACATTTTGGATTCAAGAAAATATAGAATATGTTCAAAACGAAAATCTTGAAGTAAAACGAGATATTAAAGAAATTGAAAGAGAAAATGGCTGCGAATATGACCTTAGTATGATGTCATATAGCCATATCTGACTTGGATTCAATAAAAGTTTAAGGTAATTTGAAAACAAATTTGATTGTGTGAAAGGGCCTTTAGTCTGGCCACATCTGTGACCAGTGTTGCCATACATGACGAAAGGGATAGGCAAGGGGGAGGGGGTGTGTGGAGGTGAATCCTATATTAGCGCCCTCGTTTCGCCTTGGTGGGCAGAGAGAACGAGGTGACAATATTGAGATAAGTATATTGCAATTGTCTTTTAGGCAAAATTATAAAATGTAAGGAAATTAACATATTTCATAAATGCTAATGATATTGTAATTCTAGTGTTTTTAATCAGTTGTACAAATCTGGCGTTGGTGCTAAGTTTTTTTTAGATCTTTTTTAGAGAGGCATACTGTTTTAAGATTTTTTAGATCTTTGTTAGAGAGGCATGCTGTTTTAAAAATATTGCGGGTTAATTTACAATATTTAAAGTGTTATATTATACTTGGCATGAAAATTTGTTAGAATAATAAATATATTTAAAGTAAGAATCAGTTTTAGCAGTTTATAAAACTAAATTTGTGGTATTCTGAATAATATTGTTTATAATTGTCTTGTGTAACTTATTTTGGGAAGAAAAAGAAGAAAAAAAATAGAAAAATGTATTACTTAAAAAAATTAATTGTTCTTTTTTGTTTCTTTAAATCACTTTAAGGATGGGCTTTTTTTGGCTTTTGCTACATAAGGTAAATAAATATAGTACTTTAATTTTTTTATAATGCAGTTTTGTGTCCACCATAACAATTTTGCTTGATGGAAGTTGCAGTTTAGTTTTTTCTCTCGGAATTTCTTTCTTTGTTTTTCTGGTTTATTGTGTTGCAACTTTGAGTATAATGGTTTCATATTTAACATCTAACATGTTATATTGTGCCATTTAAAGAAAAATGTAATCTTTTTCATATTTAACGTGTAATATGCTATATCGTCACACTAATAAAGGTGTACTCCTTTCTTATAGAACCTGAAAAGCCAAGTAATGACAACAAATGTCTGGGTGGAACAGGCAAGTATATATGTAATGCATGAATACATGGGTAATATTCATTTGTGTTGCTGATTGCTTCATTTTAGCAGTACATTTTGTAACTATATATGTAGCTACTAAGGTTAACAATCGTTAGTGATTAAATAAATGATATAATTTCACTCATCGTAGTAGCATTACTGCAAGATAAATTATAGTTATTCATTGGAAAATGTTTCAGACGATAGCAGTAAACGAATTGATTTCTATGATTTTTCAAACTCAAAACTGAAATTTCCTTTAAAAACCGTCTCGCAATACTTGTACTTCTTTTTGCTGTAAAATATCTGTGTTATATTTTTGTAAAATTCTGCAAGTTCAAAAGTTTCAATGGAGTAGAAAATAAATGTATTTTCAACTGTACACATTTGGATGATTTTCGGTCAAAGAAGCTTTTTCTATACCACAACCACTGCATGTGCCTTAAGCTGAGCCCCCTCCCCCCTTTTTTATCCATCGTTTGCCTATCGTCTCTGAGATCGCTGCATCACTGACGTCACAATGTTCATGCGGTAGATCAAGTGGCTGATTTCTGTGCTGGATATCCCAGCTCGTAATTCAGATTGTTGTGGATTCTTCGCAATGCTATGTAAACGACTCCCTCAGCAGTAGTGGTAGATCGCCAGTTACTNCGTCACAATGTTCATGCGGTAGATCAAGTGGCTGATTTCTGTGCTGGATATCCCAGCTCCTAATTCAGATTGTTGTGGATTCTTCGCAATGCTATGTAAACGACTCCCTCAGCAGTAGTGGTAGATCGCCAGTTACNTAATTCAGATTGTTGTGGATTCTTCGCAATGCTATGTAAACGACTCCCTCAGCAGTAGTGGTAGATCGCCAGTTACTGCGACAGAATGGTAGGTCGCACGCGGGATAAATACAGCTTCTTTGTATTACTTAAGATGCGACCTCGTGAGATGTTGCCCGCCATGTCACTACAAGCGCACGACATACGTTGTAAAGAGAAGACTACAGGGCTGGTGTGTGTGGCGGGTTGCAGATGTGGGAGGATTATAAGCTGAAGTGGAACCCAGATGAGTACGGCGGAGTGGAGATGCTGTACGTGCCTTCAGAGCACATCTGGCTGCCGGACATCGTGCTCTTCAACAAGTGAGTGCCTGCAGTAGATGCATGCATCGCACGCCGCCAGTCCCTGCACGACACAGGTCAAAATGAATACATCTTGTATTTTACCCTCACAATCTGCACAGGAGGTGCCAACTATATATCACTCTTGTTGCACACTACCCGTCATTCTGATGTAGCTCAGCTTGTTTAAGCTATTCTTTGTTATACGAGCGTTCCGTGATTCTGGCGCAACTATAGCGCACGATTAAAAAAATTAATTATTTTACACGAAATTTTGAAAAAAAAATCTGTCAATGAAAAACGATATATATATATATACATATATATATACTTTAAAAACGTATATACCATGTGGTTAGAGTACAATCGAAGCACCAGCGGTGCAATATATTTCTTAAATTGTCCAGAAAAAGATCAAGAAACACTAAATTTATTTTTAGTGAAATAGAACTGAGTTGCAAAATTAGAAGCAACAGTTCGTAATTATGTTAGATGAAGAATTTGAAAATTAACTAGAATTTGAGCCACTAAAGTCTTTCTAAAATAAACGAAGAATAAAAAAAAAATATTTTGCTAGACCTTTGTTCCAATGTAAATTTTGAGGTGAAAATTGACAAGTAATTTACAATTTAAAAATATACTAGAAGAAACAGTTATACTAAAAACTTAACAGGTAATTAAAAAATACAAGCAAATATAAAATAAAAACAAACTTGTGTATTATATAGTGTTATACTTTTTCAAAGTCCATGGGTTTTGCATGTTATTAAAGGGATGGAGGTTTTAATTTAAAAAAGAGCTAATAATAATTTCCTAATTGATTTACGAATAATAAAAAAATACTCTAGATTTAATATTTTGACAATAATTGGCTATCTCTTTCTATTTACAACAATTATTTACATAATCGTATATCACTTCACATAAATTAACTTAATAAATCACTTAAAACCAGTCTTTATACACATTACCTGTAATACCTGCCTGCAAACCCCTATAGTGGCTCCCTCCCCAAGACAGATGGCACTTTCAGATAAATTATTGATCCTTACTGGAAAACTGTGTTGAGTTTGAAGAGGCCAGTCTTTGCTGCAATGACACCACATGGTAGAATGCCACTTTCTGGGCTGGTTCGATAATGCCCAACCCACTGACAAATTTTCCTTGGCATCTGCCTGGAACAACGATTTAGTTATAAGCAGGGAGTAAAGTCGACTGACCACACACTACCNAAATTTTCCTTGGCATCTGCCTGGAACAACGATTTAGTTATAAGCAGGGAGTAAAGTCGACTGACCACACACTACCCCGGGTAGCTCGTTGGCAAAGATAAATCTCGCCATGTTGACACTACAAACTCGGTATTGCATGCCTATAGTACCGCCAGTCGAGTATCGATATAGCACCCCAGCTTATATAGCACATCAAATCCCGAAAGGCATTCGTCCTCTATGTGAATATTTTCCTAGTTTTAAGAGTACCTTTCGCTTACCNAATTTTCCTTGGCATCTGCCTGGAACAACGATTTAGTTATAAGCAGGGAGTAAAGTCGACTGACCACACACTACCGGGTAGCTCGTTGGCAAAGATAAATCTCGCCATGTTGACACTACAAACTCGGTATTGCATGCCTATAGTACCGCCAGTCGAGTATCGATATAGCACCCCAGCTTATGTAGCACATCAAATCCCGAAAGGCATTCGTCCTCTATGTGAATATTTTCCTAGTTTTAAGAGTACCTTTCGCTTACCNTAGCACATCAAATCCCGAAAGGCATTCGTCCTCTATGTGAATATTTTCCTAGTTTTAAGAGTACCTTTCGCTTACCACTGACTGGTGTGGTCTTACCCATTACTGTTGATAAATATCAGTGTTCCATGCTCTTATCGGACGATCAATGGGGGGAAGGCCCAAGGATGTCTGGCCTTACCCCCATTACAGTCTCCCCTGTGCCAACGATCATCTGATAGGAAACGTCATTCAGGCTTCCCTACAGTAATATGGCATCGGATGTTTGCTTCACTGAATACACTTGCAAGAACATTGGGACCTTCCCTCCCGCAGTCACCGACCTTTGCCCCTCAAAATTGGTGCTTACAAGCTTCCCTAAAGGGCTGCACTCTCACCTGCCCCACGCTGCCTGCTTCCTGGTTGCTGCTGCTGTTTAGGACAGTTTACTGCCAGGTGCCCTGACTGTCCACACACCACCAACACTCAGGCATTTTAAGGCGGGGATGGCTATGCCCTGAAATAACTATCGGAAGACGTTCGTCTTTTGATTTCCGAGCATCTAAAGCAGGCAAAAGTTTGCCATCCCAGTGAGCAGTCACTACATCTGGTACCTCGTTTTGAAAATTAATTTTTATGGCTTCTGCGCGCTCTTTCCGTTTTTCCGTATGTATTCTTTGAATCGAGGACTTACTTATGGGAAATTCATCAGTATTATATCCAAGTGCCTCAATAGTAGCTTCAATAANGACTTACTTATGGGAAATTCATCAGTATTATATCCAAGTGCCTCAATAGTAGCTTCAATAATAAATACAGAATCTTTTATACTTAGCTGACACCTATCCAGCGCTGCTTCTAGTTTTGGAGAAATGAATTCTTTCCGCATAGGTGTTTTACTCGGTCCGGGTTGTGTTTTCTCGATCAGAGTTGGTAAATCTTCTTGTAGATGTATGTTTTCATTAGAATCCGAAGATAGGTCGTTTTGTAACGGTTCATGATATGATGTCGAAGCATCTGGTGCGGAGAAATATTTAGCACATCGGTTTTCTTCCTCAATAGATCTGAGGTGCGCTCTTTCCTCTTTATCAGCCAGTTTTTGTCCACACCAGCTAAGTTACCAGGTCGACCTGGCTTTCTCTGTAGCTCCAAAAAGATTTTATCTTCATTTATTTTCATTAACTGAAGCGCATCGGCGTGAGCAATGTCAAACAAGTTATTTACGTTGTTGACGAACTCTTGTTGGCGCTGCTTAAATATATATCTTTAGTTTTTTGCATATTTTTGCAAGTCCCTCCAAACTTGATATAGGTTCACTAGTTTTTTTCACACAATTAGGTACAGATTTGGTTGGTATACGTGACTTTTCCCAAAAGATAATACACTCGCGAATAGTGAGATTTGCGCTTTAATGGACAGTTAAATTCACTTCACGGATATTGTAAAACAAAACTGCAAGAGCTTGTTCATTAGATGGAAATTTTGAACCCGTTATTTTATGTTTTACGTCACCTATTAAAAAAATACCCTTTTTAGAACTACGTAATTCCACTGAGATGTTGGCTGATTGAAAACAATACGTTTACTAACAAAATAGCAAGTATTTACAAGCACATCAAAGCATCGGCTCACGTTCGCCTTATGCAGCCAGTACGGAAATGTTTCAATGTAAGTCGGCACGGGTTTCCGAGGCCCTAGGTATATGAAATTTAATCTACAATTGTTTTGACACCATAGAAATAAATTAAGAGGGTATGCGTTAAAAAAAATGACTTAAATTTTTTTGGGACACCCTACTGGGATGTTCACATTAAACACACCAAACAACTTGCATATGCAAAACTAAATATATTATATCCCCTGCTTAAATAAAACAGGTTGAACAAAATACTTAAACTATTAATATACAATTAAATCGTCCGGTCAGCCCTCATGTACGGGAATGAACTGTGGGGAAACGCATCTAAAGCACTAATAAACCACTTACAAATCATTCAGAATAAATATCTAAGAATAGTTGGTGAAGTCTCTAGATACACGAGAAACTGCGATCTCCATTCAACACTAAAAGTGCAGTATATAACAGAGAAATTAATTAAACAAAATAAATTTTATGATAAAATAAAGCTTCACTCCAACCCTAATATCCACAATGTCGGTAATTACGAACCAGACACCAGTACACGCATAAAAAGACCTAAAATGCCGCCGCTAATTGATTAAACAAAAACTTTAAAACCCATCCTGGCCGGCCGCGTTCTCTTATCGGTCCGGGACGAGAGTCGTGGCATTTAACAAAACTGGTTGCGCACTACACAAGCCGAGCTGCATTGAGCCAAAACTCCGCAAGCCTAGTTAACTGAAGTTAACATAACTAAAATAACCACTGGCAAGGGTCACAAAGCCCTTAAGTCCGAATATTTACCACCCACCCCTCGAAAGTCAAATTGATAAAGCCTACACCTGACTCTGTAGGCAACAACAGCTGCCTGCAAAAGAGGAGGAAACCTGTAGCTGGTTGAGGTATGGGAGATGAGATGCGAATAATACATTCTCCAGAATGGGAACTGAAACCCTGGCCGCCCTGACACCAGAGATGGCGCCAGGGAAGCTGGGATAAGGGACCAATGGCTATAACTCCCCTCTCTCGCCACAGCCGTGGCATAATTAAGAATGTCTCGGAAGGGGAGGAGGGAGGGGTGGCGACCCCCGATGGCCATGCACCCCATTATCACAAAAACATCTACGAAACCACAAACCATGTTCATTCATTTCTCCATGTTCAGAACAAGCACCATGGTAAGTGCAGAGGCCGAAAGGCCTACGCATAATGACCTGCAAAAACTAAGATTTTTAATTTTCTAAGGAGAGCAGGCCCCCTTTATAAATAGCGAATAGCGAAGCCGAGCTGCTGTGCGATGAAAATCGTGCTCGTGACAGCTCTCTCTCCAGGATCTGAGGGGGTCTCCATGCTCTGGGGTGGCTGGGAATACTCAAATACCAGCCCGCGGACCAACTGGCCGGTGCGAGGCACCGTCGTCGTGGAAGTGGGTGCCCGTGGCAGAACGAAGTACACCCAGCCGTTGGTAAAGGAGGCGGGAGGAGCATCGTCACTGGCGAGCCAAGGGGGAGCATCCAGACGGCGCGCACCAAGTCTTGGAGCACCGGACGCCAGAAGTGGAGGCGGCGAGTGCTGGAAGCCTGAGCGCGCATGGCTGGTTTGGAATTCCTCTCCTCGTATATGACCAGCCACTTTGTCTAGCTGAGCACTGGCAGGGGCTTGCCCCTCCGTTTTCTCCTGCGCTGCTGTGCGAGATATCATCTTATCGGTATTGGCATCAGCTGGGCGGTTGGGGGCACTGGCCTTTTCATGGCGCTCTCTGCCGGGAACTGACACCCCTTAAATTAGCGAAGGCGGGGAGAGCTTCGGGCATGGTGAGGTGTCTGCCTGATCATCAGTAAACGCTCAGCCAGGTGTAAGAGGGATAAATCAGCTAGGGTGGCTAAGCGAATGCACTAGGCAAATGGCTGTAAAATAGAGGAGATGGGAAACCTGCTTCCATGACGTCTGGGTGGAAGGTTATTCTGCTGCTTAAGTGGAAGACAGAAGATGAGCCCTCCGACATCGGAAGTTGCGCCTGCTCGCTTACACCGCCGGGTTTATATCCACAGTTTCTACTTGCTGGCTGCCTGTAGTATGTGCATTTAAGTGCGGGAATACTGCCGGTAGTCTCGGCAATGAGCAAACTAGCTTTGTTTCATTGTCACTGTCAAGGGCGCCCCAGCCCAAAAGCCCCGCCCCTTCTCTTCTAGCTTTTCCAATTCACATTAAAGAGCATGGTATTCCACACCCTCTGTTTACCGTAGCATTATCAGTAATGTATGATAAAGTTTTGAACTTCTTTCCTGTCGGGAGTGTTTTAACGGTGCCTATGCCAGTATTTTCCCTCCCCCTTCTTAGCTATAGCCTCAGCTATAGGAATACTCAGGGATGCAGTTCATGGCCCCAATTGTGGCCATGGCTGCCTTAACAATCCCTCTTGCCGCGATGCACGCCTCCTTTGCATGAAATTCCCTCTCCTGTAGGTGTGTGGGGCCTAGCCCTGAGACGCACTAAACTCCCGTCCCTACCCTAGACGTACACTTAACACTTAGAAATAGGGTAGTTAGAAAAAAAATTCCGCACTACTGTCGTGATTGTATTTTGTGTGCACGGTCATTTTTCAAACATTTTTCAATTTTTGTTGCATAGCGGCCCGACTGACGGCTTAACGTCGTGGCCAATTTTCCATCCTTTCTTGGGATGAGAGCTGCACACCAAATCGAGGTGTGGTCGTTTTGGACGATGATTCCACTTGTTTGGCCAGCACCGCAGTAACATCTAAAATGTTTTCGTCGTTCAAGTAACATAATTTTTTTTTTTTTTTCCTGCTGAATGTGCTCGGGAGTGCTCTGAACTTTCGGTCTTCATCGTGACGACTTTCTGTGGTAAAATATATTATTTATTTATGTTTTAAACTTTTTCAACAATAAATTTATGATGCTTGTTTTAGTTTAATTAAAAGAGATAAATCATGTATAACATATTATTTTGCTCAAATGTATAATTTCAAATCAAGCGATCGCGGGTACCCGACGAAATAGTAATGGCCATAATATAATTTAATAATAAAGGAGTTTATCAGTTTACTTTTCTAACCAACGAAAGAAATATATACATTTAATTGTCATGAAAATGTTATTTATCAGAATATAATATTTATATATGTTTCTGTTATTCATAAAGCAAGAAACAAAGTATCCATTTAGTTTGTTAGAAATAATAAATTTAATTTTTTAATATATTTATTGATCTGTTGTATACCAAGAGAGATAAAAAAATATATAACTTTTGTTATAAAGAAATATGCTTTTCGTAATTTACTTGCCCTATTATCGTCCATAGATAACAGATAATTTTATAACCATAAGGTTGTGTTAAAAATTAAATTGAGTTACACTATAAGAGTACCTAACACCTCATATGTATTATATATATATATATATATATATATATATATACGCCTCTTTTTTGTAATAAGTAAAACAGGAACACACCCATTATCTATGCTTTCAGTAGAAAAAAAACCATAATCTACACAGGAACCTAAATCCCACCTTCCATTTGTGTGCCACCCTTGTGTTGTAACGAGAGTACCTATGGATGCTCAAGTTCACGACACGAAGGGTGCGGCTTCACAGTTGGGCATGGTGGATGCGTCGCAGATATTGGTCGCCGAATCACAATTCCAAGGCCGACACCATTGTGGAGTACACCAGTCGATGTTTTTTCTGGCTGGGACAGCAGTATGCTCAATGCAGGTCCCCTCAGTACAGCCGCGAGGTAGTTCGTCCGCTGCTTATCAGTCCAGCGAAGATCTCGAACTGGTGCCGGTATTCGCTCTAAGGTGTCTGTCCGATATAAGGGGCGGACTTAATTGAGATGCATTTACCCATATCTGGTTGATGCGTACCCACACTGTAGAACTGATGGGTGGGCCTCTTCTGCGCTGGTTGTATTGGTGTCGACCGCTAACTTATCCTCGTTGTCCGCATTCATCGGCTAGGTGGTGGTCGAGCTCAGCTCCTGCTGGCCCAAAGTATATTCCTCCCTGCTTCTGTAAGAAATCTTGCAATTCCTTCTTGAGGGCTCTCATTTCCTGTTCTATTTTATACTTGACACTGTCCATCCTTACATTAACACTGCCTATCCATTAATTAATACTGTCTATCCTTTCATAAATACTGTCCATTCTTTCACTCACATTGTTAGTTTTCTTGTCCATACAATCTGGCTTTAGGAATTAAAGGCCAGAATATTGTAAAAAATAAAATTAAAGTGTTACAATGTTTAAAAAACTCAAACTTGGGAAAGCAAGAGTAACTCGGTATTTGAGAGCACAGCAAGGTTCTCTTCGTTTTAAACATTTTGAAAACCACTTTTTGTAAAAGGTTTTCGATATACACATAACACATTATCATTTATTTCACCACGCACATTTTGGTCGTTGTGTAGGTTTACCATTTATTTGGTTTATATTATTTTAAATATAGAGTGAACAGTGGTAAAACAATTTACAGTATACATTTTTCATAAATATTAAGAATTTTTTACCAAACTGGTTTTATTTTGGTTAAAGTAATTTTTAAATTTTTATTAAAGCAATTTTTAAAATTTTGTTTAAATGTTATTTTGAAATTTTTAACGATTTCGTTGCCTTTAAAATTTGTTTTTATGCAATTGCTTTATTAAAATAGCATGTTCCAGCAAACTCGTGTCAGTTCAGTTTCTATATATTTAGAATTTTCTGTTTTATATATGAAATTTTCCATTTGTAAGTGGATTTTGGTAGTTTGGTAATTTGATTCCATTATATTTTTGTTACAGGTTTGGTAATATTCATATAAAACAAGTTCAGTTTTTTTTCTTAATTTTCTACAATAAGTATATTTCTTAAGAACTGTGGTATAACTGTGCTAAAGTCAATTTGATTGCCTAATCATATGTCTTTAGCACTAAGAATATTTATCTCATTTTCACTTGCAAATGCCTGGTGTAAACATGTCTTTTGAAACATTTGGGTATCTATTTGTCGATATGAAAAACTAATACAGTGTTTTCTGTCGATGGTAACAACATTGTGCATATTTTATTGGTATGGTGTATTTACNGATATGAAAAACTAATACAGTGTTTTCTGTCGATGGTAACAACATTGTGCATATTTTATTGGTATGGTGTATTTACAATTCAAAACAATTAATGTTAACATGAGTCAGTCATTATCAAAGTTAACTACTACTCTACTACTTCCTGCTACTATGCGGGAAAATTTACGGGGGAAAAAAAAAAAACACACTTTTTTGAATTTTTGTTAAGCCATTGCTAATACTGTAAAATGTAAAACAAAAATTAAAACTGCATGTAAGTTTTATGCAGAAGTCTCAATTTCGATATGGTTTGCGCAGAAAACTCTAACACCACTGGCAACTAAACTTCTCGACATTAAGCAAGGCACCTTTAAATCCTTCAATATATACTTCTCCTATCAATTACTCATTAATACTTTGGCTGTTATGTTTACAGTGTGGATGAGTTACTGTATAAGAAATTTGTAAACGCTTTAGTAGAAAAAGTTTATGAAATAAATTCTAGGTTCCAAGTAATGTTGTTTGTTAATTTTTTGAAACATTTATGTAATATGTGTTTTCTTCGATGAAGGAGATATTTTACATGTCTATAAGAATTTGTACATATCTGTGTGGACAATACCAAAGTGGTTCTCCCCGATGTCAAGATGCAGGCACCTGGCAGGAGTGTGTGTATGGGTTGCAGCGCTGATGGCAACTATGAGGTGACACTCATGACGAAGGCCACACTCAAGTTCACAGGCGAGGTGGTTTGGAAGCCGCCTGCCATCTACAAGTCTTCCTGCGAGATCAACGTCGAGTACTTCCCTTTCGACGAGCAGAGCTGCACCATGAAGTTCGGCTCGTGGACCTACAACGGCTTCCAGGTGAGTCTCCCACTGCACAAACACTGCTCTGCCTCGTACTGCACACAATCCACTGTCAGTGTCCTCGTACACTGTCACACACTCTGTTCTGCCTCGTACAGCAAGCACTCCACTGTCACAGTCCTCGTACACTGTCACACACACTGCTGTGCCTCCTACTGCACATACTCCACTGTCACAGTCCTCGTGCACTGTCAACGTTACCTGAGCGGTCGGGGATAGTAATGCGTACGTCGTCCGGCGACCATGTTAAGAAAAGTCAGAATATTACACAATATTCCTATCTCGAATAGAATGGGAGCCAGCTCACTGGTTGAGCACGAAGTCACAATTCTCAGGAATCGTGGGCCGAATGACCACGTGGTTGTATCCCCTGAAACACACGGTACAAATTTATAAGAAAACATAATACATAGCCAGGGTATTCAGGCTCCCCAGCACACCTTAGTATTACCGTTTTACCTTAGAAATGAAGGATGGTTCCTTGAGGCGTCGATGACTTCCTGGATAGGGCCAGGGCCCGAAATACAACACTAAATGAGAACTCACAAGTTTCGGTTAACTCAAGTAAATTGTATTGCCGAATAGTGTACACAGTTACATCTATACAATGCAAATTAAAGCGGACCTGATTCACAAGGCCTACCGGCGCCTGTTACTGTACAAAAAAGCCAAGAATGGTGCGAAAACTTACAATAGTAATTAAACCTCCGGGGTTAGTAAATTGAGCTGACAGAGGGGTGCTGCGAACACGGGGAAGACTGTTGGTAAACTAAATAAAAGTTCCAGTATATTACGTTAACCTATTGTAGTTAAATGTTCAGAACAAAGTATGAAAGTCCCCCGCCATGTGACACATGTGCAGCACCTAAAAACCATCGAATCAGACTGCCGGGGTAGCTGGGGCGAACCGTGTTTTCGCCGAGAGCTCGTGCCATCCCGCGAGGTATATTAGTTTACTGACCTCATTACATAAACACGTAAAACATACAGACATAGGACCCTTCAACGTTCGGGATGGACATCCCTTAGGTTGAGGAGAGTTCAGAGTTCTTTCTTAAGCACTAATTAAAATACAAAACATGATTATGTGGTGCATTGCAGAGCACGTGGCAAATTTAGGTCTGTTAAGTTTTGAGGCACTCTATGACTGGAAGGGTCAGGTTGAAAGAAAGACTAGTTATTTCCCACATCACTAATTGGCTTTATTACACACAATAACACTCGTAAAATTATATAGAACACTTCAAATACCCTAGTCTTGCTACTCTACACCTCATTAAATATGCTTGTGGCATGCATTTATTCTGCCATTAGTTCGAAATCCCCTAAGGGCGAATTTCACCAACATTTGCCCATGGGCGATACATTCTAATGCTATTTAATACACTTTCTAACACTTGATTCCTATACTTAATACACAGATCTCTCTAGGTACACCACAGGCACTCGGTTGGATCACTCGGTATCGGGTCATGACCCGCTCCCAAGTGATCTATGCGGACACGCATCGGGATGCACGACATGCATGTTCCGCGGGCCGCACAGGTGCAGCGACTGTGGAGCGATGATGTGATGACAGTGGCCCTGCCAGACCATGCAGGAGTGGTCCACGTCACTGTCACACACACTGCTCTGCCTCGTACTGCAGGCACCCCACACTGTCACAGTACTCGTGCACTGCTGAACATTCTATTATGTTAAGATGTAATGAAAAAATACATCACAAACAACAACCATAAAACCGAATACAAAGATACAGTTTGGGACGCAGTTCCTACCAGTCATTAAAAATCTAAAATCAATAATACTGCATGCAGTTTACCTTTCACAGTTCTGGTTCCAGTACCAGTGGTAATATTGCAGTGAATCATGTCAAAGCATCTTACGAAAAGTATAACTTTTACATTTGAGGGAACGGAAATTTTTCTTTCGAATTTCTTTTCACTGCATTTAATTTGACGATGACTAACATAATTGTATATGTAAACTTGCCATAATGTCATGTGTATACTGGCTATGCTTACACAGCCTGTCAGAAGGTGAATGTTAGTTTTACTGTACATGTGACTGGAGGAGACATTGTGGACTGAAAGGAACAACTGGGCAGCAATCTCAGAATAGCTAATGTTTTATTTGACGAAATCAATTATGTAAATCTTGTTAGCAGAGTGTTGAATCTTGGAGACTACGGAAAACACAATACGATGCACGTGACTCTCTCGCCACTCTTCGTCTGGCCACTAAAAACAATTTACCGTAATTCTGAATACATACAATGCCCATAAACACATGTAATCGAGTAACCCAATCTAACTTAAAACACTTGGTATAGTCTTGATTTATTTTTTGCTCCTTAACATCTAGAATAAATTCATTTATGTGTTGCGTGTTTCATATTAAGTAAAATTAGGAGACTCACTATGCATTGTCAGAAATCAGCACCGATTTTGATACAAATGTTTTGTGGGTATGCTAATAGCCGCTTTTGACACGCCGAAATTTATAATTGATTGCTGTTTGAAAACTGTGCTTGCAGAAGTAACCGCCATTGCGCCGAAAGTGATGTAATAATGGCCAACCAGTCGAACAAACAAGTACCGTAGATGTTAGATGCATTTGCTCACAAACAGTAAGGTGCAGGCATCAGCGAAACAGAGCGAGGACGAGTTGTATTACATAGTTGCTAACACTTCACCAATCGACTCACCGTACACCACCCTTTCCTTCAGTTCTAGCATGATTTATGTCATATCTACCACATGGTAGTAACACGCCACTATTTTGAAACTAAAAACTATCTAAAAAATATATATACACTGCCGGAAAATACCAGAACATGCTTTGGGAGGTTTCCGATTCTCTCAATATTTAGTAAAGAAACAGTAAATTTGGAGTACATGAAATTATTATACTTTCACTTCAATAAAACTGCCAGTCCCAAGGTATCTGGTAGAGACCCAAGCTGGAACACCCAAACTTCACAGGCAGCAATACAAACATGCAATTCCGCAAGGGTTACAGGTGGACGAGTCACACAAGTGTGTCATCCCATCATGTCTCATGCCTGCTCAATTGGAGGCAAGTTCGGCGATCATGCTGGCCAGGGAAGTTGCTGCATGTCTTGCAGAGCACATTGCATTGCATGGACATTACATGGGTGGGAATTATACCACTGGAACAGCACAGCACCTTCCTGCTGTAAGAACGGCAGAAGAATGGGTCGAACAATTTTCTGTGCGTACAACACGCTAGTCATCGCTCCCTCCAAAAACACCAAAGACGAAAGTGAGTTGTAGTTGATCGCACCCAAGAACATAAGGCCTGGAGTGGGATCAGTGTGTCTTGGATAAATGTACGGTGATTATTTCGTATTGCGTATCCAAATAACCCAAAAAACACTATATTATGTATCCAATGATACATAAAACCCACCCAAAAAGTCGTCTATTTCGTATCCAACATAATTACCGAGAAGGCCAAAACAAATGCAAAATTTCTCCCTGCGTATCCAACCTGCCTGTAATTACCTGGTTTTTACCAAAAGTTTCTTTGTGCGTATCCACGTGAAAAACGACCTGAATTGAAAAGTGGTGGGTTTGCATATCCAAACCGACAGGTGGAAATTGTCACCATGCCTCATTTGTTTCGATTCACGTATTCATTTCCCCTTTAAAAACATTTCGAAAAACAATTAATTGTTTCCTTTGGCGTACCCAAACTGAAAACGGAACAATTGGTCACTTTGCCATTTGTTTCCCTGGGCATATCCCCGTGTGGAAATGACTTGTTGCTAAAATTTTCCTATTACGTACCCAACTACGACTCATTTACATTTTAAATCCAAAACCAATAACCAGCTAGTAAAATGAGTTGGGTAAATAATAATGAGTTAAATAAAAATCAAGATGTGGAAACTCTAAAGCCTTTACTGGCTTACAGTGATGGATTATATTAAATACA
Source organism: Clitarchus hookeri (assembly GCA_002778355.1). Taxonomy (NCBI): domain Eukaryota; kingdom Metazoa; phylum Arthropoda; class Insecta; order Phasmatodea; family Phasmatidae; genus Clitarchus; species Clitarchus hookeri. Next base: position 146,598 of record NQII01000732.1, read on the forward strand.
TTTCATGTATCAATGCCTCGGAATCACGAGTTTGTGCAGAGATCTTTCGTTTTGTTCATTTTTATGAAAGTTGTAGAATTTATAGAACCTCCAAGGCTTCCATAAGCTTAACCCCTTCCCCTTTTTTTAAACATGAAAACCACCTACTGCTATTCTCACTTTAAATTGACCCAAACAGCTACTCATTGTAATTTTAAACAGACATCGCACAACACAAGTCAATCACAATTTTAAATTTAAATGAGCCATTGTAATTTAAATGCTTTGTTTGTTCTGATGATAATTCTCTAAACTAAACCAGTTGAGAGATACCTAGTCATGTACAAAAACGTTATCAAGAGTTGTGAGACGGCTCTTTCGTGTTGTTATGGAGACGATATATATTGGCAAGGGAGGACCGATTTGGACCTCCCTCTTACTACCAAACATAAGATCAAAGGTCATAAACAGAGGCAAACGGCAGCCTACTTTAAACACTTTAAAAATGTTTGCTGGAAATTGGTAATTTTTTGCCCATTAGTTTCTCGGGGCCAATCCCATTGCGGAGAGTGATTTGCTTAAAATTTTGGTGATTATTTCGTATTGCATATCCAACAACGATTCATTTAAATTTAAAACCCAAAACCAATAACCAGCAAGTGAACTGAGTTGTTTAACTAATAATGAGTGCAAAAAAAAAAAATCAAGACATGGAAACTCTAAAGCCTTCACTGGCTTACAGTGAGAGATTATAATTAATGCATTTCATGTATTAATGCCTCTGCAATCGAGATTTCAGCAAGGATCTTTCGTTTTGTGCGTTTTAATGAATGTTGTGCAACTCCAAGGTGTCCGCAAATGTTAGTATGTCACGAGGAAGACAGGAAATGTGCTGTGTCACTCGCCTCTCTCTTCGCGCTCGCGAGGCTGTTTCGTTTTGTTCGTTTTATTTGAAAGTTGTAGATTTTATAGACCCTCCAGGGTCGTCACGCCTCTGCAAGCAGGCTGGAGAAAGGAAAGTGCTGTGTAATGCCAAGGTGTCTGCACTCGCGAGGCTTGTTCGTTTTGTTCGCTTTATTTGAAAGTTGTAGATTTTACAGACCCTCCAGGGCCTTCATTTCTTTATTTTAAGCAGGGTTATTTTATAGAACCTCCCAGGCCGTCACGCCTCTGCACTCGAGATTTAAGTAGGTTGGTGATGCCAACAAGAAATCACAGACTTATTAAAATGCACAGGCTTTTTCGTTTTGTTCATTCTACTGAAAGTTGTGCAACACTTTGTGAATATTGGCTCGGTATTGCAATTGCAAGTTTGCAAGTTTGCACTCAGCCATCCTAGTTTTACAGATTAAAACAACTGCTCATTTAAACTTTAAACTGATGCAAATAACTACTCATTGTCATTTTAAACAGACACCGCACACCGAAAGTCAATCACACCTTAATTTTAAATGAGCCATTGTGATCTTAAACTAAACCACTTGTGAGATTTCTAGTCAAGTACACAAAATTCAATATATATTGGCAAGGGGGCTATGATTTGGGCCTCCCTTGTGCTACCAAATTATTGTGCAATTAAATAAACAGACATTCACTCTTTAAACTGACATTACACACCGCAAGTCAATCGCATTTTAAAATGAAACAAATCACCCAACTTTAAACTGATACCATAAACAATTAGACATTACCACTTTAATTTTAAATGAGCCATTGTGATTTTAAACTAAACCACTTGTGAGATTTCTAGTCAAGTACACAAAATTGAATATATATTGGCAAGGGGGGTATGAATTGGGCCTCTCTTGTGCTACCAATGTATTGCACAATTAAATAAACAGACATTCACTCTTTAAACTGACATTACACACCGTAAGTCACCCAACTTTAAACTGATGATCATACTCGCCGGTGTTGTGCAAGAATCTTTCGTTTTGTTCGTTTTTGATGAATGTTATGCAATCCACGCCTTTGTAGTCGCGATTTAAAAATGTCGATGATGTCAACAGTAAACGACACAGGCTTCACAAACTTAAAAATAATACACCACGTTTCGGCTGCACTCGTGAGTGTTGTGTAAGGCTTTTCCAAGGCCTCCATAAGCTTAACCCCTCCTTTTTTTTATTTACCAAATGGATTACAAAAGTAGAACAATAGCTTTGTTTGACATGTCGGGGGGTATATATATTGGAAGCTGGCTGCAGAAAAACTATCAATGGATCATCAGTCGATCAACAAAAGGAACTCTTACCAACATAGGTAATGTATACGCCTTTTCTTTATTTTAAACGAGGTTATTTTTATTGCAACAATCGACTAGTATAGTGGTTCACGATGGTTTTGCTTTTCAGGTCAAATATGTACGAGGACCCACAAAACCCCTTCGTACAGTGCCCTCTTAAGCGATCGCATAAGATTTTGCAATCGCGAATGGAGAGGCATCTATATAAATGTAGGGCAGCTGTGGAGATGGCAACCAAAACTACAGGATCTCCATTACCCGCAGTTGTAGAATCTTCTTCACCCTCGTCTCCCCCTTCCCCTCTCCTACATCCCCATGTTCGGAAGAGAATTGGGATGATGGGTCGTACATGACATACGACCCAATGTCAAAAATCATGAGTTCAAACGAGCTTATCATCAGAAAGCCAAAGTGAGTGTTTGTAGAGGCCGATCGTGTCACATAACCCAGACGGAAAAAAAACATCTGTACATAAAATGGAATTTTTTTTTGTTTTCAGAAAGAAAAAATAATTTCGGCAACTGGATTCACCGAGATAGCAAGGCGAATAATTTGACCTATGTAACTTAAAATGAAAATATATATATACTTTTCTTTTATCTGTTTATTTTTTTGTACAAATGCAAAGTTACCAATCACACTTTAATTTTAAATGAGCTATTGTCACAGACACCACACACTGAACAATTCATTCGCACTTTAAACTGAGGCAAATAGCAAGCTATTCAAACAATTTAAAACATGAAAACTAAACTAACTAATTCATTTTAATGTTAGTAATTTTTCCCAATAGTTCCTCGGGGCCTATCCCATTGCGGAGAGTGACTTGTTAAAAATGTCCTATTACGTATTCGATCCTAAACCAACTAATTCATTTTAAACTTTAAACAATTAGTAATCACGACTACTGCCATTCTCACTTTAAATTGACACACACAGCAAGCCATTGTCATTTTAAAATTTCCTATTACGTATTCGATTCTAAATTCAAACACTTTAAAACTAAACCAACTAATTCATTTTAAACATGAAAACCAACTAATTCATTTTAAACTTTACTTTAAATTGACGCACACAGCAAGCCATTCAAACACTTTGAACTGATGCAAATATCAAGTCATTTTAAACTCTACACAAAGACCTCCCTCTTACTACACGTAGCAAGCCAATCTCACTTTAATTTTAAATGAGCTATTGTCACAGACACCCCACACACTTTTAAATAGACACCACACAAAACAATTAAACAATTCATTCGCACTTTAAACTGAGGCAAATAGCTACTCGTGTATATTTTTATTTTCACTCATCCTTGCTTGTATCTGAAAATTAAAAAATAAATAAATATATACTTTTGTTTCATTCATTTCTTTTTTGACGACTTGCTTATAAGCTTTGGCATGGACGTCAATACACCATAGTTGTACTGACTGTATCAAGCCGATATGTCAACCTCTAGCAAGTGCACCGTGTGCTTTGGAGGGTACGAACTATATCATGGATGTAATTGGGACGAAATTGAACCGAGGTTTCCTCGTCAGCATCACCCAAGAGTATGGTGTGATATGCGCAGAGCGCAGAAGCGAGGAATTGCAATGCCAAAGGAGAGTGATACAGTGATGGGCTGCAAGGCTTGTAGGCCAATGGATGAATTTTTTTTAAAGACGCTCTGGCCTACAGTAAATAAATAAACCGCACACCTCATTGTACGTTTTCTGATTGAAAACGTTTAATTTTAAAGAAAAATTATACTTAGATACGTTAAACGGAACAATTGGCTCGAACTTGGATACTCCAAACGGAACTCGGCGAGATGGTACTCTTCCAGGGCTCCTAGACATCACCCTTTCGCGGCTCGGGATGCGACAACATAACTGAAGATTACCTACTGCTGGATGTAGGCAGTGTACCGCAGCTGAAAAATGGACAGCCAGCTAATCTATCCTAGAGTCTCCAACTTCATTAAACATGTATATAAATGTAAAAATGTGATTTTGTGTGTGGTTTTCTAATAATTGTTATTTAAATTCTCTCTCTCTCTGTGTGTGTGTGTGTTTAGTGATTTGTTTTTCTCCATTTATAAAACGTAAGTGTTTTCTTTCTTTTGAATATATTTATTGTTCTTGCTTTTTCCTTGGAGAAGGAACAAACACATGCAATATTTTTTTCCTCTCTCATACAAAACCGTAAGCCATTGCAAGTGATTTTCATTTTAACGATGTATTAACTCATTTACACTTTAAACTGACTAAAACATAACAAGTCATTTTAGACGCAAGCAATTTAACCAACTTCAAACTGATATAAATAGCTACTCATTTTCAATTTAAACAGACATCACAAACAGCAAGTAATTCACACTTTAATTTTAAATAAGTCACCTAACATTAAACTTATGAAAATAACAAGCCATTCAACACTTTAAAAATGTTTACTGGAAGTTGGTAATTTTTGTCCATTAGCTTCTCGGAGCCTATCCCATTGTGGAGAAGTGACTTGCTAAAGATTTCCTATTGGGTATTCTCACTTTAAATTCACACACACACACACACACACACCACACACAGTAAGCCATTCAAACACTATAAAACATGANACACCACACACACAGTAAGCCATTCAAACACTATAAAACATGAAAACGAAACCAACAAATTCATTTTAAACTTTAAACAATTAGTAATCACGAGTTGTAAGATGGCTCTTTCGTGTTGTTATGGAGACGATATATATTGGCAAGGGAGTACCGGTTTGGACCTCCTTAATACGAAACAGCAAGCCATTCAAACACTTTAAACTGATGCAAATATCAAGTCACTTTAAACTAATGCAAACAACATATAACTTTCATTTTAAACATAGACCCCATACTCAGCCAGCCATTCAACACTTTAACATTTTAACACTTTAACACAAACAGCTACTCAGGCACACTTTTTCTTTCATTAGTCATTGCCTGTATCTGAAAATGAAAAAAAATAAAGTACTTTTCGTTTATCAGTTTATTTAGTTTTTGTACAAATGCAAATAATTTACCTTTCGAAAAGAGAACTGCCTTCATCACCGTTGTCTCCTCGTGCATTGCAGCTGCATGGATTAGAAAAGAGTGCAGTCGTTACCCGTATGGTTGGTTCTTTTTCCAAATGTATTCTGCCAAGTAGCCGACCCACGACTTTTCCCGTCTACCAAAACACTGAATGCTATACCTCACCGAACACCAACTCCGTTCGATGTTTTGTGTGTGTACTCTTAAAGCTTCGCCTTGCCTCAACTTTAGTTTGTTTCAAGTGTTAACTATTCCACTCCTTTCACTGCACACAAATTCCTTCCAGTGATTTACTTGCAGGTGACGATAGCCGTGCATGTCCAAGTTACTGTAACCTCGCCAACAGTCTGAAATTATCGTCGTGACCGGCACGATCCATTCACGAATACATTTGACTAAAGTCGCGGCGTTCCTCTTTTCCACTGGCACCAGGAAGAAATTATTAGGATCACCTCTCTCCACACCGCCGAAAACCCACTGGCCGTGAACTTTTCGCCCCTTGCGGTTTTTAAGATTACCCAACTTTGAATCGTCTATCTCGACTATTTTGCCAGGACCGCCGATTCGTTTCCTGTAAGTTAACACCCAGTCTATGCACACTTGGCGGCAGAAATTCGACCAGGCGACGACTGTCTTGCCCGAGCACTTAAGTTCGTTTACTATAGTCTGCTGTCGGGGATACTTGATCAGGCACCACAATAAACACAACTCGATGATCTTGCCCGGCGACAAATTTGAATCTCCTACGAAACTGCCCTGTCATGCCGACACTTTAAAATTACATTTTGTGCCATTCTCCATGCGCTGTCGACACCAGTAAAACAAACCTCGATTGTCCACGAGCTTGGCTTCGCCNAAAACAAACCTCGATTGTCCACAAGCTTGGCTTCGCCTTTTCTGCATCGTCTACACTGTATTAACGGTTTAAGGATGTCATGTTGGACGAGGAATGTGTTTACGTCCGGTGAGAAATAAATCAATTTCCGAGCGTTTAACATGGTGATTTTACACTCCTCACACACCATTGTACGTTTTCCTAATTGAAAACGTTTTTAAGTAAAATCAAACTTGGATACATTAAACAGAACAATTGACTTGAACTTGGATACGTTAAACGGAATTCGACCGGATACGCAATAGTACACTGGCTTGTAAAGTAAATTATTTGAATGGATACTCGATACTGCACTCGCGGGTTTCGTATGGTTTTACCATAAGTATACGCAATACGGAACAATCACCGAATGTACTCTACAAAAAGGCATTCACCAGGTTTATGTCGTACGTGTGTAAGACCATCACTTGCATACAAGCAGGATCTACTTTCATCACTGAACATCATGCTGTTCCATTCCATCCTCCAGGTGATCCTCCGACTGCACCAGTCAAGCTGTGCATGTCAACGCTGTGGTGTGAGTGGAAGATGGGCTAGAGGTGCGCATGTCCATAGTCTCAGTGTCAGTAACCGGTTTCCAATAGCCCATATTGACACTTCTTGGGGCCCAATTGCTCTGATCTGTGGTGATGTTGCTACCCTTATAACTTTTCCGGCGAATCTCCGAAAGGACCATCCTGTCACTCAAAAGGCCACAATTTGACCCCTCTAAAACTCTCTCATTTGGCTGTAGGAAGCATGTATGCATCTTTGTGGCATGCTGTATGCTTACTCCATACATCTTCAACATACTGAACCTTCTGGCAGCAGGCATTCCCATTTAAAGTATCGACACGCATAGCACTATAGTAGCTATGCCACTACTCAATCTGCTGAGAAACGATGTTATAGCAGTGATCAGTGCATCTACTGTCCCCCAGATGGCATATGCTACCATCCGATCATAATAGACATCTTCCTTCCAGGTATTCTGGTTTTATTTTTCGTTAGTGTCTATTATATTTTTCAATTTGTAAACTATTACCTGAATATCTCAACCAGTCAAACGATTTAGCCAGAATTAGATCTTTGCATAGGCAATGAAAATTAAACCAATGTGCATTTGAGAAATGAATACTAAAAATAAAAGACGCATTGCCCTTGTGTATATAGCCCAGCCCCCTCTCTACTAGTATTTTCTCTACCCACTACATTATTGTTGAATATTACTTACAGGAATTATTTCATTTCTTGATTAATAACTGTTAATGTGCAAAAACGCTAGAAACATACCTTACATCAGTTTCTCCACTCCAGAAATGTTGCCATCATATGTGCGTTTGGCTTTGATACACTTGTGCTGTCACTGTCGCTACCGCTGCTGCTACTGCTGTTGCTACTACTTTGTAGATTCAGCAAAATTCGAGGAATCTCCTCTTCCATCAGTCCATCATTTACTCAACAATGATTTTCTAGTTTTTTGACTTGATTGCGATTTTTTTTCCCAGTCCGTTGGTGCAATACTGGCTATTGCTTAATGAGTAATTTGAAAAATGTCCGAGTTCGCAACATTAACATTTTTGTTAGCAACACACGAATTTACCATGCTCCAGGTGTACACTATTCGTTTTAGGTCACAAGGGTATGGCGGTAATCGGATAACTGTGTGTCCTTGGGACGTAACAAACTTATCAACTGTATAACTGGGAGTTTGGTGATGCAACCGAACCTTTACAAGCAGCTCAGATTTTCTCTCGTCGGTAGAAAAATCAATGTTGTTATTTATGAGCCAAATTCTCATGGTAGTAATAGTAGAAGACATAGGTGGAGGTTTGTTCTCACCCACACTATGGTATGGAGCATTATCAATAACCATAATGCAGGAGAATGTTGGGTAGCAGTTGTGTTTCACATAATTTCGTGAACTTTTTTGTTGCTATTCATTTCATCATAATAGTCTACGCTTGTAGTTTTGGCTTTAGAACTTAACATGGCACTCTCAATGAAGCCATTTTCACTACCTGCGTGGACTATACACAGAGGTGACAAAAGTCATGGGATAGCAATATGCAAATATACAGATGGCAGTAGTATCGCGTACAAAATGTATAAATGGGCAGTGCATTGGTTGGGCTTTCACTTGTAGTCAAGTGATGCATGTGAAAAGGTTTTTGATGTGATTATGGCCGCACGACGGGAATTAACAGACTTTGAACGCGGAATTGTAGTTGGAGCTAGACGCATGGGATATTCTTTTTCGGAAATGGTTAGGGAATTCAACATTCCGAGATCTACAGTGTCAAGAGTGTCCCGAGAATACCTAATTTTAGGCACAACCTCTCACCATGGACAACGCAGTGGCCGACCGCCTGCACTTAATGACTGAGACCAACGACATGTGCGCAGAATGGTCAGTGTTAACAGACAAGCAAAAATGCGTGAAATAACCGCAGGAATCAATGTGGGACATACGACGGACGTGTCCGTTACGACAGTGCGGCGAAATTTGGCTGTACTGGGCTATGCCAGTGGAAGACCGACTCGAGTGCCTTTACTAACAGCACGACATCGCCTGCAGCGCCTCTCCTGGGCTCGTGACCATATCGGTTGGACCCTAGACGACTGGAAAACCGTGGCTTGGTTAGATGAGTCCCGATTTCAGTAGGTAAGAGCTGAAGGTAGAGTTCGAGTGTAGCGCAGACCCCACGAATCCATGGACCCAAGTTGTCAACAAGGAACTGTGCAAGCTGGTAGTGGCTCCATAATGGTGTGGGCTGTTTTTACATGGAATGGACTGGGTCCTCTGGTCCAACTGAACAGATAATTGACTGGAAAGGGTTATGTTCAGCTACTTGGAGACCACTTACAGCCATTCATGGACTTCATCTACCCAAACAACGATGGAATTCTTTATGTATGACAATGCACCATGTCACAGGGCCACAACTGTTCGCGATTGGTTTGAAGAACATTCTGGACAATTCCAGCGAATGATTCGGCCACCAAGATCGCCCGACATGAATCCCATCAAACATTTATGGGACATAATCGAGAAGTCAGTTCGTCCACAAACTCCTGGCCCGGTAACACTTTCGCAATTATGGACGTCTATAGAGGCAGCATGGCTTAATAGTCCTGCCGGGGACTTCCAACGACTTGTTGAGTCCATGCCACGTCGAGTTGCTTCACCCGGCAAAAGGAGGTCCGACACGATATTAGGAGGTATCCCATGACTTTTGTCCCTTCAGTGTAATCCATCGCTGGCCTGGATGGTTGTTTTTGTACACTTCTGCTACGTGATCGTGCTCCTGACACAACCGGCCCTCGCCAGGTCGACCAGTGTCCATCTCGTCAGACATGTTATATGTCGGTGACCTTGACCTTATAACCATGACCTTAAATAACCTTGAAAACAAAAACTTGAGAAAAAAATGGTAAAAATGGAATAAATTTATACAAGTCAGTGAGCATATTACGTTACTGAATACTATTGCCATCTTGAATCCAGGTGACCATGACCTTTGACCTTGACTTGGTGATGTATGACCTTGAACCCAAAAATTTGCAAAATTGTTCTAACAATTTCCAAATAATTATAAAAGCTGCTAAAAATTATTTTGAAAATATAACAAATTTTATAACAAATCTCTTAAATTTTTTTACATTAAATTAAAGTTTAGAATGTTCTGGCTTAGAGGGGACGAGAGATTCTCCAAACAGCTTCAGAAGTGCTAATATAGCGACCATTAAGATATTTTTCTACCTCGTCGTTATCATTTTGCACAGCGAATGTGGCTTGATCAGAACCTTTATGAATATATTTGCATATATATATTTTATAGCTTTGACTGACTGGCAAGATTCCACCTTAATGTGTGCGTTGAAAATTCGTAATAAAACTGGATTATAAGGGTCAACCCACCTATTGTCTAAGTTAATATCAGTTCCTCTTACATGCAAGACGCCTATGTTCCCCCCGCTATCTGGAGCTCTACGTCTATAGGTTGGGTAACAATCATCACCAGTTTTTGTCTCAGAAATTAACCTCCTTGGGTATTTTTTGGAACACATGTTTTCTTTCATACATGGTGATGTTGGGTTATTTGGTCCACTAGGGCCATGGATAATGTTTTTCATGACAATGTTGTAAAGTTCAGGATATTGTTGTTTATCGGGTATTTCAGCCCATATTATGTCATCTATGGAATCTGGTCGCACTTTGTTTGTAAGCCATAGCGAAATGTGCGCATGTGGTAAACTTCTTTTTTGCCATTCCACCCTATAAACAAAGGCCTTAGTTGGTCCTAAAATATGCTTTTTTGTTAAGAGGTCTATCATTTTCTTGAGTTTTAAATGAAAAACTCTTGAAATCAAATCATGCCTGTCTTGTGATTTTTGATTTGAAAATAACTCAATTTTTATTTCTGGCCATTCTGGATTACAGGTGAAGGTGATGAAAATATCTGGTCTCCCGAAGTTTCTGACATATGTCATAGCGTCTTGGCTTTTTTCATTCCTATATATGGATATTCCGGAAATGAAGAAGGCAATATAACATATTGGCCTATATTAGAAGCATTAACACTTTGATCATTAACAACTGCGTCTCGTAGATGTATATATTCATCGACTCTCAATTTTTTTTTATTCCATCTTATAAAATTAAGTCGTTCAGATATCATTTTTGCCCCTATATCAACACAATATTGATTAAAGAATCCTCTAAAGTAATGTAAACTGTTCATATCATTTGTTCTCACCATAAGCCTGAAAGCATATAATTGCATGCATGATACTGTCTTAGGTCGTGCAGCACCATTTTGTTGTTGAATGTTGATGCAGTACCCATCTTGAGAGAAAAAACACATTTATAAGGTTTTACCGTCACTCTTCCAACGCGAAAGCGATGGATATATATATACATATATATATTNACCGTCACTCTTCCAACGCGAAAGCGATGGATATATATATATACATATATATATATATTGTGCATGAGAAGCCAGGAGGGTGATGTCAGAGTCTTCCCAAATCCGAGTATATTTAAATTGTTTCATACTTGCACATGCACAGCAGACTGTCCAGTGTAGGTCTTGCTTCCACGACGTCTCACGAGATACTATATGATACAATGCTTAGAAAGGCATATTTATTACGCACTTCCTAGCTCCCCGACGTGAGTTTCAGAAATATATATACATTCAAAAAATATGTAAAGTAGAGAACCAATCATATGTACACACATACAGCAGACTCGTCAGTTGTAGGTCTTGCTTCCAAGGCGTCTCACGAGATACTATATGATGCAATGCTTAGAAAGGCGTTTTTTTTATTGGAAATATATATTAACAAATATGTAAAGTAGTATGATCAAATATTATTATTAACGTCCCAGGCAAGGGCACGCAAGGCAACGACTGCAAGCGGCACACACATGAGTTGCGGAAAGATATATATATAAAATATGACAAGTAGTAATCACTGCCACAACCAATCTACTTACTCCTAACACAAATACTACACGCAGTGGCCGGGAGGGTTAACCTTAGTGTCTTCCCAAATTCGATTATAATTTAATTCCCCTCTTATGAGGCTGTATACTTCATGCGCTTGCATTCCAAGCGAGATGTTGTCTCAGACATCGCATGTTTGCATTCCAAGCTGGGAGGATTATCTCAGAGTCTTCCCCAAAAAATAATTATCATTTAAGACCTTCCTACTAATAATATACACCACGTGCTTGCATTCGAAGCCCGGAGAGTTATCTCATGATCTTCCCAAAATCAATTAACATGCAAGTCCTTCCTACAAGATGAAATACTTCACGCTCTTGCATGCCAAGCCGGGAGGGCTATATCAGAGTATTCCCAAATTAAATTATCGTTTAAGACCGTCCTACTAGATGATATATACCACACGCCTGCATTCCAAGCCAGGAGAGTTATCTCAGAGTCTCCCCCCAACATATGTGCGAGGGTTATCTCAGATCATACACAATGGCAGGAACAGTCATGTCACTACTGTAACATATCATTTCCACATGCCTACAATGCGAAGAGACATATGAAGCATAAAATGTAAGCTATCGCTGTAATAAAGTGAGAAAACCACCACGCAGAAAGGAACCTAACATGCTATGCGAGGCTGTCGTTCACTGAGGAAAGCCGAGACACGCAATATAAATTGACATGTGTATAGTATATAAGCGAACATCACGTAAAATGAAGATCATTCCGTTGTCGAGCGATGTTGTGGAAAGCAGTCGTGTTTACAACAATATGAAGACAGAATCAATGGATGAAGACTCACCATCGCCAACATCGGCATCAACAGCAAGGTACACTGAAGAGCCACTACATGCATTACGATATCATCGTAACTACTACAATCGCGCACCCTGCTATAATATGAGGACAGAACCAATAGCGGAAGATTTGCCGTCTACAACCTGGCCAACAGCAAGGGGTTCTGAAGAGCCGATGCAAGCGATACGCCATCAATGTAACTACTGTGGAAATACTTTTAACACAAGGTATAATTCACGTCGGCATGAAAGTTGCCATTGCATGTTCAGCCCTGCATACAAAACATTCCACTGTGATACCTGTGATGTTATGTTTGCCCGAAGTGATAGTGTGTATACACATAACAGTACATGCAAAGGCTATGTTCGTAGTTCATCAGGAAGCGAGTGCAAGTATTGCGGCAAGAAATTCAGGAAGCGTGGCTGGAGCAAATAACATGAAGATAGCCACTGTAAATTTGCTACCATCTACAAGACCTACCCATGTGATAACTGCAGTGCAGTATATTCGAATAAGAGCCACTTGAATGCTCACAGAAGAAGATATTGTTCTTCTTCTTCTAAATTAGTCAACATAAAGGTTTCGCTCGAATGAACACTATGTTGAGCATGTATCAAATGTGATTATGTATTTGTATTATGTCAAGTCTGTAAGTAAAGGTAAAAGTATGTAAATGATTTCGGTGTTATTCATTTATGTTAATCCTTGTCAATATTAAGTTCACCTCCACCTCTGAGAAAAACCAGATTTTGACAAAGTCGAAAATACAATTAACTGTAAAAAATATTAATATATTAATATAAACGATCACCATCAGTCCTACAACACAAGGACGACAGCTCGAGTCATCGCTAACACGGCTAGCTCTTAACAACCAAACATAGAATGAAAAAATTAACGATGTTATACACTACCAGACTATTCTGGACAGTACAACAGACTAGCAAATAATTTCCTTACAAACCAACTGAAACGGTCCAATACATTCAGTGTACAACACTAGAAACAGAACGCGACTGTTGTCATATGCTGTGGAATATGTGAGACAGCTCATATGGTTGGGTGACGATGCAAGCGTCGTGCAGGTCTTGTCAAGTTTAACGAATAACATTAGCCAACAGAGTGTTATGTACGGCTCCAAAGGTCACACCGCTCCTGCTAGGGGCACGATAGCCTTCAGCCGGCATGACTGAATTCTGACGTGCAGAACACTTACCTATGTGTAGAAACACAGATTGGAACCTAGTACTCTGACTCAGAGGTATCTAACAACCTACTATCATGGAAGAACATTCATGCAGACATGATTCGTGAACCTTCTGTGAAGAGTGACGGGAAGTCTAGCTGCATAGTGTTGTAAAGACGTTAATTACTCGTTTGAAAGATATATATATATATATATATATATATGTGTGTGTGTATATATGTAAGCATATACATAAATAAAATTAAGGATGGATAACTTACAACAAACTGAGATATGTTAAAAGCAAAAAAAAATATGGACGAGTTCCTTAACTAACATGTTAAATTTTATTTAATCTGGTGCAACAGAAAGAATTATCGGTCAATCGAGTACTTGTGCCTCTATAAAAGTAGGCTCTCTTAGTCCATTGCAGAAACAAAACAGCAGCCAATCATAAAGTGCCGGCATAGAGTAGATAACATAGAGACGAAACGGTGTGATGGTTCCTTTGACTTAGATGTACCCATTCGCTGATTGGCTGCGAACAGCTCTGGGAACAGACCGTACTGTATGTGTGACTGGCTACTGTATGCTACTATAGGTTCCGACCATGTGCATGACTGTTACTTCCAACTTAAGGCGTCCGTCTACCTAGCGCTTGAACTGTGTTGTGGAGTGTTCCAAATACACGTTTTTCAACGAAACTATTAAGCGTGCGTCCAACGTGCTGATCTACGAAAAGAACACACACTTCAGATAAGAGCTGTTAAGTACTTTCAAAATATCACGTACGTTAGAAACATCAATTCAGAGTACTCCAAAACCGCTAAAAAAAACGGCCTTTCCAAGACGCTGTAGCTCAAAATGCACGCATCAGATACATACAAAACTACTATAGGGGGCCGCATTGAACCTTCCTAAAAACTTCCCACTAATAAAATAATATGGCCACCACTGAAAGTCCCATAGGTACACGCATCACGACGAGAACACTGCACGCCAGTTCAGAGCCTTGCGCTTAAGGGCGATAGTGTACTTGATGCGCGTGGCAGTGTCACCCTTACCGCTCCCGCGCTTCTCGGCCTAGATGTGGGAAAAAGTTCCAGGTAGACGGAGGCCTTAAACGAGATACATTTAATACTCTCTGTTAAAGCATTGTATGTTTCGGAAAGGTACAGTCTATCCCTCTTGTCAGTAATATAATAATAACACGTTTGTTTTATATATCTACTCGCCACCACGATGCAGACGAAACACTTACCCCAAAATACATATTAGAGGACCAGTAGCAGGTGCCAGCGAGATGCCATGTTGACCCTGAGCGCACACGCAGATCACAGTGGACCGCCGGTGCACGAGTGATCGTTGAGAAAGCTGCGAGGGCTATACATATCCCTTCCGAAAAACAGAATTGGAATGGTAGAGCATGAGACATGTCTCCAGCAGGCTGCTAGGTAAAAGGTTGTTAGAAGGAATATGAGAAAACCAAGGTGGAATGACTGTTGTACTGAGCAGGATGGTCTTGTCTACCACTATTTAACGTCTCATAGAGTATCTCATCACGATATTGACATGAAAGAACACATGACATGTTCAGCCGATGGTGTCATCTATATTTTAACGTTTATTCATTTACCATATCAATACTAATATTAGGTTCACGTCCATCACTAGGAAAAGCCAATGCTATCTTAAATTATTTGCGGAAAAGTACAGAGGTTTCCCCTGGATATTTACATAGTAAGTTTTACAACATTTGAGTCTAGCCATTCCCTTCAACCACTATTTTTTTCATGCCAGCTGGAAAATTAGTGTATTAGGAAAATGTATAATTTGAAGTGTGAAAATCGGGCTTGCATTTGTTTCATGCAATTAAATCCACCTTATAGATTGCCTGATTCATACAAGCCCAGCTGCAAGATTTATTGACAACTCAGAGTATTTATCGTCGAATTATTTCGTCTACTGAAATACTTGCAGAAATTTCTAAGCGACAGCAACCTGCCCACTAAGGTAGTTATACCTACAGTGGCTGTGGGATCACAATCCTTTGAGTTCGCTTTCCTTCTACTTATCAAGCAACTTTATAATTGACGATGTCATGGTAGAAGACTTGATAGCAGAAAACTCTAAACCGGACAGCTTTATAGCAGACAACTTTACGGGCAACATTATGGTAGATAACGTAAGAGCAGACAACGTCATAGCACAGAACTAGTTAAGTATGCAAATTTCAAACAGAGAATTCCCTAGCAGACAGGATGTGTAGTGTGTGTGTGTGTGTTTGCGGCAGGTAGACCTGAAGCACATAGAGCAGACTGCGGGCAGCAACCTGGTGAAGACGGGGATAGACCTGAAGGAGTTCTACCTGTCAGTGGAGTGGGACATCCTCGAGGTGCCTGCCACTAGGAACGAAGAGTACTACCCCTGCTGCAAGGAGCCATACTCAGGTATACTCGCCCCCCTTCTCTCTCTCTCTCTCTCTCTCTCTCTTACATTCTGCTGTAGCCAGGAGCAGCTGTGGCCTCACTGTGGCGACCGTGCCAGCTGTGAGCTGTGTGGTGAGAGTTGTACTTGGAACTGTATGAACCTCCCTTCGTTCTCAAAACACGGTGCTGGAGAGCAAGTCATACTGCAACAACGTGGCCGATAAGAGTTATGAGGGTGACGGTAATCTATTTTGCAGAGAGAATTAGAGTATTGTTTTCTTGCGAAGTTTGTGTATAGGTGACGTTGAGAACTTCCACTACTGTTATTACAGAGTGAGCAGTTATAGAGAACAAGCGTGGTGTATCGTGTTTGATATAATTATACTCACTTGTCGACTTACTAGTGCTACTTTTGAGCGTGCAGAGTGTATGACCGGCTCTAGTGTCGTGACGCCGTGTTGCTGGGGAGTGGATAGTGAACTACTAGAGCTCACTACATGCAACAGTTCTGATCTTGTCTACTTGATAGTGCGATGGCTGCAGGAACAGTTGGCACGACTGCAGGCTGGCTACACACCGTCCGCAGCCGCCAACACTTCCTCCTGGTGTTATCCCACTTGTAGATCCATGCTGTCTGTTGTGAAAGGCAGGAAGTACCCACCAAATACTCTAGGAGTCTGTGCCACCAATGCCATGTGTTGGTGTCATATGCAAACTGTCAGCTTTATTGCTGGTTATCACCAATACCTCCCAGCACCATTGAACTTATACATTGCTGTTGATATATATAGTGGAGAAGTAAAAATAACGTTCTAAGTACTATCTAAGAAAAAGTTTGCAAATTATCACGTCATTGTATAGGCATACTGAGAAATCGCTAATGTAATTTTTTCCATACATCTATGGTAGCTTTCCTACAATTGTTAAGGTAAGAGTAGAATGCGTAGTGAGGTTGCCAACTTGTAGTAGCAGTTATAGACTAAAATATGACATCTCCACACTATATACGGATTAAAAACTTCCATTACAATTTAAGAAGTCCATTTAATACTTTCTAATGGTGTACAGAACCCTCAATCCATTTAATTAATTTGCAACATACCTGACAATGTAGGCGCTGGTAGCGAAATGTTTAACATGCACTTGCTGCATACATTTACGCCATGGCACAAACTGCAGGAACAAAGTTTTGCTCTTGACTTTTATGAATTTTTCTTCTACCTAATGCAGATATTTGAGTGGGACGGCGATGTAAACCGAATATTACAGCAACAGTGTTCAGTGCAGTGATTAGAGCGGCTGTCTGTCATTTCAGTTGTTTATGAAGGAAAATGACAGCAGCTATAGTAAGAAATCTCCTAGCTTGGTTCAGCAAATGTGATACGAAATATTTTTTACAGTACAGAGTTTATGACTATCCTAAATGCTTTCTAAATTTAGAGCATTTTTTTTTATCATTGCGACGTGATACAAAATATTGTTCGAATAAAAGTGAGAGATTAAACTTCTTATATGGAATTAAAGGAATTACGAAGAAAAATTATTTTGTCTCAAATTTCATAATGGTACCCAAACAAACCATTTTGCTAGAAATGCAAATAATTTTAAATGTCACCAGAAGTCTCTCAAGAAATGTCGTTGGAATTCATGTTTTGGTTAGTCTATACTTCACTTCAAGTTTTATAAAAAAGTTAAAACATTTAAAATGTTAGAATTTTAGCTCCCGTAGGCGAACCGAGTGTCGCAATTTGAAGACACTGCTTAGCACTTTCTTATAATTCTAACAAGCATTGTAGCCAAGAAAAATAAGCGTGTTTCATTTACTTAACAGAATTTGGTTTATTCAATAATTATAGTCATCATCTTCATAATTAAATAAAAAAATTGCTACTCAAGGTTTTGAAAGGGTTTTGATATTTTAATTTAATTACTGTTGATAAATAATTAAAAAAAATATGAAATGTTTTCAAAACCTAGAAAAAATATTATTTGGCACTTGAACACTGGAGC
This sequence comes from Clitarchus hookeri, assembly GCA_002778355.1. Classification (NCBI taxonomy): domain Eukaryota; kingdom Metazoa; phylum Arthropoda; class Insecta; order Phasmatodea; family Phasmatidae; genus Clitarchus; species Clitarchus hookeri. The sequence continues at coordinate 164,672 of NQII01000732.1, forward strand.
TGCAGTGGCGTAGCGGCTAGAGTGCTCGTCTCCCACCGAAGCGAATCAAGTTCGATTCCCGGCGGGGTCGCTCCCGGATTTTCGCATGTGGGAATCGTGGCGAACGATGTCGCTGGTGTCGACGGGTTTTCTAGGGGATTTCCTGTTTCCCCTGCTCTTGCATTCCGGCGCTGTTCCATACTCACCTCGCTTCACCCTCATCGGCTCCCAAGACTCTGGCCGCCCAACCCTCTCCACTGCACTCCACCCAGTCGTATAGTGCGGTAGAGAGCGGCAGCTACAGGACGGCGCGGGCAATGAGGAGTGATGAAGGCGGTGGTAATGTTCTCTGTCACGCAGCTGTACTGGCGTTCTCCCGCAGGTATCTGGGAAAACTATGGTAAGCCGGGTCCACCTTTCTCGCCGCGAAGTACTGTGGGACGTCAGACCACGAATGTAATGTACTTGCAGCTGCTGTCAACATACTTGCAACTCACATGATGTGATGCTGACTGTGTACATTTAACTGGCGGCTAGGGCTGCTGAGAAACAAAAATTATTAAACGTAAATTAAATAATTAAAATTAAACAATTAAAACTAACTTACTTACCGAGATGAGGTAATTCACGATGTTCACATTAAAATAAGATACTCTGAGTTACTTCAAATAATATTTAAAATAATGCTGTGAAAAATCTTTTTATTTAAAAATAATTGTTCAAAATAAAATTTTTTGTATTTTTTTTATATGTAAACATTTATAATTTTTCTTAGAAATAATTTTGCTAAGCATACCTTAAAATGATTAAAGAAAGACGCGAGCTTTCAATCATCATTGTTTAATCTTATGCAAATTTTTTTCAATTATTTTCTATGTACATCCAAAAAAACCACTGAAAATGTGATTTTGGCATTCCGTGATGCAAAAACTATGCGATCTAAAGGAAAGAGTACTTACAAGCAATTAATACAATTTGAAGGGTGTTTCGTATATAGATGTAAAATAATGAAACTTTTGGTTTCCTGCATCGTCAAGGAAATAATTATTGATGGAAGCACGGGAAATTGTGGTGAAACACTTTACAGAGATATGACCGAGCGACATGCAGCCGAGTGAGAGAGGAAATGGCACCACGTGGTGCAGGCACAGGCAGCCAGTAAATAAGTTACAACTCAGTTATGTGCAGTGTGTTGTCTGAGAGCAATGCTGATCTTACAAATCTCTACTTATAGTGTAAACTAAGCTAGAATTTCGTCTGCAGGCATGCAGTTGCCTGTCACCTCACCGTAATAGCACATAGAAAACATATTACTGTCTAAAAATCTTCAGTGAGAGGAATGTTTTGCATATTTTTATCGATACTGGTTCCAGAATTTTTCATAAAATAGCTTTTGACGAGCATTTCCTAAAGTGAATGACACAATAGTTTACGGGTTCCCGCTGCTTTTGTTAATAAATTGCGCTATTTTACTAGTACGTTTATTTTTTATTTTTTTTATTTCCTGGTGGGCCCCCAAATTTTGCTACGCTAGCATGAGCCCCTTTACAGTTCTGTGTTCCTCCAGCATGCATGTTAGTAGCTAAGATGGTTGGAGAATATGATGCATCTCAGGGAAAGTCAAATACGCCTTAAGTCAGGTTTAATTATCAACATTGGGCGCTTGCATCGCAGCTGAACAGGGTTGTCTGGTGTCATGGCCGCAATTGTAGCCATGAACACACCGCAAAAGAGTAAGGGTTTAGATATAAGGGCACAGCAAACCAGCGCAAAGCGGCGAGGGCACTGGGAAAATCTGTGCGACAGTTACGCAGGAGAAAATATAATTCCTTTATTGGATGAAGGGTGGGATGAAGTAGGGTGTTTGTTAGTTTGCGAAGATAGACTTTGTGAGGTTAATGAGTGATGACATGAAATGTGTCGAGTCGCTGCTGGATTGTGACCAGAGTCGTACCGCAGTAGCGCGGCCCTGGTGGTGGGGGACAGAACTGCGCCACCTGCCCGCAGATGCCAGTCATCTCTCTGATGTGCAGAAAACAGGTTAGTTTCCAGGCACAAAATAGAAATATTTAAGAAGGGGAAGGGGGTGGTGGGAGCGATGTAATGAAATGAAATTACCTACTGCGATATTTTGCTTGCAGCTTATGTGGTACTCTGTGTTGTGTGTTTGTTGGTGTAGGTGTGTCTGAACACAATGCCCACCAGCTGCTGCATAGAGCACACGACGTCAGTCGCTTTGGAATCGGCAGAGGCGAAGTGCCATACATACATACAGCTGTCGGATGAGAGATGTGTTTCGGCACAAGTGTGTGTACAGCAGTGTGTTTGCAATGTAAATCACAGGGCCATCACTGAGCTAGAGGCTGTGCGGTGCATGCTTTGCCTTCTTGCGCGATCACATAGTGCTTCGCACCCTTATGTGTTGCAATGTCATCCTCACCGCCTATCTCCACACTCGTGTGCAATAAGGAGCAATTATAGCTAAGTGAGGTAGCATAGTGCTTCGCAATTTTATGCGGTTGTTGGAATTATCACGCGGGTTGATGGACTACTAGGGTAATTAAGGGCATTTATGGCAACTTGTGAGCCAAAATACTCGTTGGCCGCTTATACAGTTTTTGTCTCCTGAGGGTCATAGTCCCCGAGGCAATATATTTTCGGATTTGCACTGTTGGCGCAATCAGTGTAAAATTTTTGTGCTAATTTTACAAAGTGCTTATCCAATTTTTCAATTTTTAATACGTGTTACAGATCCACGATATGGCAGTATTGGGTCGCGGCTGCTGCTATTCGCAGTCATTTATTTTGGATTATTTTAAGGCGCCTTATATGCATTCTAGCTGTTTGTGCCCAGGTGGGCGCAGCATATGTTATGACTGGGCGCATTAGCATTGTATGTAGTAATAAGGCCTTATTTTGAGTAAAAGCGCTTCGTGGAATTAGTATTGAGTAAAGTGTGAACTGGCTTGGGCACTGGCACATTTCGCTTATATAAGAACCTTACAATTTAGTTTGCGATCCATATGGACGCCTAGATATTCCTCTAAATTTTGTGAGGGATCTGCTTGCCAACCAGAGTTATTTCGGGAAGATCATCCGCCTGGGGTAATATTCTGCAGGTGTAGACAATAGCTTTACTTTTGCCTACATCAATTTTTATCCGTCATTTTGTGTAGTAGGTTTGGAAGGCAATAAGGGCATTTTGTAGCTTTGGGTTGCTAATTCTAGATTGTGGGATCAACTGAAAATAACTGTCTCTTCTGCATAGCAACCAAATTGCACCGGTCTGTGATCTGGTTTCAGCAGGTCAATTATGTATAATGAAATAATACTGGGCCTAATATACTGCCTTGGGGCGCTCCTGCACAGATAGCCCTTGTGCCTGATTTAGCACCCTCGCCCGATACAGTGAAAATTTTGTGGTGTAAGTAATGTATTCTGTAACTCATACCAGCTGATGTGTTGTCGAGTGTGTTTGTCGAAGGCCAAATTGCTCCTCTTGTAGTATGTTACTACTTTCCAGATGGGAATTAATCCGTCTTAATATAATATATTCAACAACTTTCGAGAGTGTGTTGAGTAGGCTGATCGGCCTGTAATTCTGTGGCAGTTTCTTGTTTTGCCTGGTTTGTGGAAAACAATTACATTCGCTTCCTTCGGTATGGTCGGAAAATATTCTAGCTTGATAATTGCATTTATACAGAGTGCTAAATGCTCAAGGGCTAAGCCAGGGAGTTTCTTTAATACAATCGCTTGTATACCATACTCGCCTGGTTTTTTTTTTTAGGCTTCATATGACAGATGGCAAGCTTAATTTCTTGCGATTGTGTAAGTTCAGGTTCGTTATCTTTGGGCTGCCATTTCTTTATGTTTAATTCCTGAAGAATTCAGGCGTTGAAATTTCTATCACTGAGCTGACTTGGCTGGAAAGTATTTTCTAGCACATTGACGAAAGCTTGTGCTTTTGCTTCAAGAATGAAGGCTATCCCAGTGTTAATACTTAATGGTGGAACTTTATCAGTTTTGTTTAATAGACACTTGGTTAGCCCCAACAGATTGTGTTTGTAATTAATTTTGCAATTTTTGCATCCCAAACACTAGCCCTCCAAAGGGCTACTTCGTCTGAGATCACTGCCTGCAACTCATCAATGCGGGCCTTATTTCGGCGATCTCTGCGGCGTGTGTATTGGCACCTTAAGTGATTTTTTTGTGTGATAATACCCCACATATTGTGGAAAAATTTATAGTTGTGTTGTGATTATTTTCAGCAAGTAGTGAGACTGTGTCGTCAATCTGGGCAGTTGTTGTTTATGAAGTCTGCATCTATTTGCCGTAAATTGGCAACTATATAATTTTTAAATGCAGGCCAATTTGCATGGGAATAGTCATTGATTTTTCTATGGGCAGTGTTGTCGGTATTTAGTGATTTAAAGTCAACGTGTACTGGCAAATGATCAGAAGAAAGATCCTGCTCGACCATGAGGTCTAATCCAGTACTGAACTGATTATGTATTACAATATCAAGCACATCGGGGTGTAGATTAATATTTGGTGTGTTATATTTAGGCTCATATGGTGCCATAACTTGATATTTTCTATAGGCTTTAACATTACCTTAGCGGTCGTGGATAGTAATGCGGACGTCGTCCGGCGACTATGTTAAGAAAAGTCAGAATATTACAGAATATTCCTATTTACAATAGAATGGGAGCCAGCTCACTGGGTGAAAACAAAGTCACAGTTCTCAGGATCGTGGGCCGAATGACCAAGTGGCTGTATCCCCTGACACACACTGTACAAATTTACACGTAAATGTAATATAAAGCCGGGGTATTTAGGCTCCCCAGCACACCTTAGTATTACCTTTTTACCTTATAAATGAACGATGCCTCCTTGAGGTGTCGATGACTTCCTGGATAGGGCCAGGGCCCGAAATACAACACTAAATGAGAACTCACAAGTTTCGGTTAACTCAAGTAAATTGTATTGTCGAATAGTGTACACAGTTACATGTATACAATGCAAATTAAAGTGGACCTGACTCACAAGGCCTACTAGCAGCTGTTACTGTACAAAAAGGCCAAGAATGGTGCGAAAACTTATAATAGTAATTAAACCTTTGGGGTAGGTAAATTGAGCTGAATGAGGGGTGCTGCGAATGCAGGGAAAACTGTTGGTAAACAAAATAAAATTTCCAGTATATTACGTTAACCTATGTATTTAAATGTTCAGAACAAAGAATGAAAGTCCCCTGCGATGCATGTGCAGCACCCAAGACCCGTGGAATCAGACTGTCAGGGGTAGCGCTGGCGAACCGCATCCTCGCTGAGAGATCGCACCTTCCCTCTATGTTTCTTAATTTACTGACATCATTACATAAACACGTCAAACATACAGACAACATGACCCTTCAACGTTCGGGAAGGACATCCCTTAGCTTGAGGAGAGTTCAGAGTTCTTTTTTATGTACTAATTTAAATACAAACATGATTATGTGGTACCTTGCAGAGCATGTGGCAAATTTGGTTCTGTTAAGTGTTGGGGCACTCTATGACCAGAACAGTCAGGTTGAAAGAAAGACTAATTATTTCTCACATCACTAATTGGCTTTATTATACACACAATTACACTCGGAAAATTATACAGAACACTTCAAATACCCTAGCCTTGCTACTCTACACCTTATTAAATATGCATGGGGCATGCATTTCTTCTGCGATTACTTTGCAATCCCCTAAGGGTGAATATCACGAACATTTGCCCGTAGGCGATATATTCTAATGTTATTTAATACACATTCTAACACTTTATTTCTAGCCTAATTACACAGATATCTCTAGGTAAACCACAGGCACTCGGTTGGATCACTCGGTATTGGGTCATGGCCCATTCCCAAGTGAACGATGCGGGCACGCATCGGGACGCACGACGTGCGTGTTACACGGGCTGTACTGGTGCAGCGACTGCGGACCGATGACGTGATGTCAGTTACAATGCCAGACCACACAGTAGTGGTCCACGTCAACTTGATGTCTTTGTAAAGGCATGGCATTGGCGGTTCTAGTTCATGAATATCAATTGGGATGATTAGCGTTAATGTCCTCGATAGCAAGTATAATAGGGCCTACATTATTAATTAATGTATCATGATCTGCTGCTGTTAGAGTGCGCCCTGGTAGGGCATAAATCGAAAACAGTTAAGATTTTTGTTTGCCTAATTAAAGTTTTATTCCAACTACTTCCAGTTGTAGGAAAATCAGGAAGTTATATTTCGCGGTGAGCGATTGAATGGTGAATAAAAATGGCAACTCCACCATCTCTTCTTATGTACTGTACCCTGTCACATCTGTATATGGCATAGACTGGGACAGATAATCGATCATTAGGTTTAAAATGTGTCTCGTTTACAGCCACTATTTTTACTTTATTACTACACAAATAACCAATAATGTTGTCCTTTTTGTTGTGTATGCCGAGCGTATGTTAATAGAAAATTGTTTTTAAGTGTGTGTCAGGATTATTCAATGCAGCTGCATTATTGTTTTGTGTAAGCATGGCCAATATTTCTGAACATTTTTAGGTTCAGTGCGATTGTTTGTGCAACTTTATTTGCTTGTGAAAGGCCTGGGGTTGTCTAAATAGTAATTAGTTGAACAGGGGACAATAGTTCATTGGCTATGTCAGATTTGTCTTTAAGTTCAGGATCGCCTGTGAACGCAAGTTTGATCACATCCATAATGTGCTCGGCATCGGGAACAACCGATCCTGCTTCCATGGGCACGGAACTGCTCTCTGATTGACAGCGCATGCCTGCGCGACCTCCACGCAGCGGTGGTAGCTGGCGGAAATACTGGCGTGCATGCGGACTCACTTGTGGTGGGCTTCGTCGTACCATTTGTGTTTTGTTTTTGCGTATTCATGCCCCAGAGCCAGTTTGGGTCGCGGGGAATGGCATTATTAGCCAGTGTGGGAAACTGCCTCATTTACCAGACACCCATACCTGTTCTGCATATACACAGGCTGAGGCTGCTGTTGGTAGGCCCAGTAGGGCAAAAACGTATTTATCGGAGGCTGGGGTGGCACCTGCTGTTGCCCTGAAGGGGCCTATGCTTGCAGTGGCTGCTGCCATGCATTGATATGAGCATTCTCTCGTATAGCCAGCTTTGATTGGAGCTGGCGTGACTTTCGCTCGTCCTGTGGTAGTCTGCTCCACTTGGCGGCCTTATAGTTTTTACAGCCACGGTAATCAGTACAGTAGTAGTCCCCGCATTGTGCGCATCTGACTTGTGTGCTGTCATTTACAATAGTGCAGGTAGAGGTAAGGTGATCTCCACTAAAATACCTGCATTTCGGGGCTGCATTACAGTCACCATCCATGTGGCCATATCCCTGGCATCACGAGCATTGTGCTGGCGCTGTCGGGTGGTGGAAGTCTTCCGCCTTAATTGACAAGCTGGCGAAGCTTGTCAGAGCTTAATAGGGCGCTGAGTCGGTGCCATTTCGCAGTTCGACTACCTGTTTGTTTATGGCGGGGCGGTTTCTGTCGTGTATGAAATAAATCCGTGTGACTGGTATTCTGGTATTCTGGAATTCCTCTGTGAGGAAGTCATGTGGTATAACAGCTTGTATTCTACAGAATACTAGGCTGTGCTGATATCCCATTGATTTCGTGATGCGAAATGCATTTGTGTAGTCCACAATTGATGAAGTGAAGACACAAACTCTGTCTGCACCACAGCAAACAACATTGCATGACAGTGTCATATTCGCATACAGCGCTTTTTCAAGACTGTATATGTATTTTGTTTGGTCATATAGACCATAAGTTTGGCTTGCATCTTTTTCGTGGTTTGTGATGCGGCACTTCTTATTTGTGTACTTGTGATGCCCTGAGCGGCCACATTTTCTGGCATGACCGATTTGAGGGGGGAGGGGGCTGGCAGGCCCTGAGGGAGCGAGTTCGCATTCGCTTGTTTATCACTAGCATCCCTGATTACCTCTTTTTTGGCTGGGCGCTTCAGAGATTGTTGTACATCCATGGCTGCTCTGGGACCAGTCATGACTGTGCTGTGAGATGGTGGGTGTACCTACAATGCACCTTTGTTATGTTGTTTTGGTGTGCGCCTTCATCCAAGGCCGCACCTCCTGACCTCTCCCTGTACCGGAGATGATGCTAGGGAGGGGCGGGTGATTAATGCTTTGTTTTACCACAAATAAAAAATTGTTATTTATGTATTTATGGTGATACAGCTAAAAATTTCTGGGTAGACTTAAAAAGAAGCACTTACATTTTACGCACGGTGTATTAGCACTAATGAGTGCTAAAGACGCCTCTTCTCCTCGGAGCTCTCTGTAAACACGTTCTTCTCCGACGAGTGACCAAGACTGACCATCCTTACTTGTGTGTTGCAAAATAATAATAATAAATCAGTGTGGGGTTGTGTGTGGGGCATAGTTGTGAGTTTATGTAAATATGCCTGTGCTAGAGGATAATATATTTTTTTAATATAAGAATGAAATTGTGACAAGTTCAATATTTGGCTTTTATGGCTTTGATCGACAGATATAGACGAGATCATTCATTTGGTGCACATTCTCGTGGTCTACTCATGGTCATGCTCGCATTCTAGTTGTATACCCGAAATAACGAGACCACATTTAATTTCAATAGTGTTGTTAGTCACGAAGTTATATATGTGTCCGAATGGATGAGCCTGCGGGTGTTACATTACGATTTCCATCCTGGGGCACAATTATCAGACACTCTTCCTCTTATCGGGAGATCACAGTACAATAACTTTGATGGTCAATGTATGTGTTTCCATTATGCAGTGGTCAACTCCTACAGACTTCCCATAATGAGGGGTCATGTAGTTTCGGGATTTCTGTAGGTACAAAACGTGCTGTAAGATCATCGCAGCCTGCTGCACCTTACACCAAATGCATGTCAGCCGATTCCTCCCACATAAACCTCGAAATGCTGTCTACCCTGCAGTCTTTACACACATGTAAGCCCAGCGCACACCGTCTGTCTCGTTTCGCTTGTACTTTCGAGAACAGTAGGCCCAATATAGGTTGCTTACGATGTGTTTACCTCTGTGTGTATGAAGTTTTGCCTAAGTGACTCAGTGTTCTGATAGACTGATGGGCACTACACTTTGTCATAGCGACTTACAGCTCGTGCCCTGCCACCCCACATGTCAGTGTGATTGTAAAGACGTACTGATGTGCGAGTGTGCATAAAGTACATGTTACTTTAAGATGTGAAGGGTGTTGTGAAGTGGGCATGGGTGTGAATGGTGCCGCAGACATCACCTTCAATATGACGATGCGGCGTAAGACGCTCTTCTACACGGTGAACCTCATCATCCCGTGTGTTGGCATCACATTCCTCACAGTGCTGGTCTTCTACCTGCCGTCTGACTCTGGGGAGAAGGTGACGCTTTGCATCTCCATCCTGCTGTCTCTCACCGTCTTCTTCCTGCTGCTGGCGGAGATCATCCCGCCGACCAGCTTGGCCGTGCCTCTGCTCGGCAAGTACCTGCTCTTCACCATGATCCTCGTCACTCTCTCCATCTCCGTCACCGTCTTCGTACTCAACGTGCACTTCCGGTCAGTCCCCCCTCCCCCCACAATCGTCAGCCCAGCACTTCCGACAGACTGCCGTGACAACATTGCTTCTTCTCAAGGCACCCGCCTGCCTGCACATGTTTCCCACGCTTCATAGGGACTTTGAGTAGTGTCCCTGTCATTTTATTGGTGAAAATTCTGTAGTAATGTGCAATGCATGGCCCTAGAGTAGTATTATATATATCTGACCCGTATGTTTTGGGATACAGCACTTTGAATAAGCGGGTTTTAGCTACGCTGGTGTGCTGTGAAATGGTGTTTCTAATGTGCATGACGTTTAGGAAGCACTAAGCAGGCCTCGTCTGAACTGTGTGTTCTTTTCATAGTTCAGCACATAACACGCACGTTTAAGAGTTTTGTGGGGGAGTGTGTATTTCAAGCACTCTGCAACGCAGTTCAAGCACCAGGTATATGGGAGTTCAATGCTCACAACTGACGGCCACTAAAATTGACTTCTCTTTAGCTTATGTATTCAAAAGTGCGAGTTCGCGTCATTGTGTGTGTTTGTGACGACTGCACAAGACAATGTGACGGACACATGTTGATAATGACCACTGCGGTCACAGTTGTATTAATATTCGCTTGTAGCTGTGGAAGACTGCATTGTTGATGAACGGACAATGTATGCTGGCTGTTCGGAAGTGCTCGGTTGACGTGCTCGCATACTGCAGCAAGGTTCGCACTTTCTCAGAGGCAATTTAACGTTGTATGTATTTGCCATGTCAAACCACTGTGTTCAGTGTAGAGCCGATTGGTTTGTTCCTGGCAATAGGTGTGAGTGAGTAGTATGTTTGGGCATATTCTGGGACAGCATTCAGGATGTGAAGCTGAGCAGTCAACAGACAATATGATCTTGAATACATTTTTTGAGATTTTAAATAATGACCTTAAAATTCAGTAATGTTGACGCCAATGATTTCAAGAAATGAATTTTAAAATATTTTTAAATAGTGGGTAATAGTTACTGCTACTACTTCACTTTGAAGATGGAGACTGCATTGGCTCCTGAGACCTCGGGACAAAATAAGATAGTGACGATGCCTCAACCCAGAAGACTGAAACACATGTTAAGAAATAATTATTTAAATTCAAACACAAAAAAGTGTAATCTTATGTTTTGTTCTACACTTTTACTTTGGTGTTATGTATTAGAATCTCATATTGAGGAAAATATGTCATGCATGTACTTATTCGTATACCAGTTAGTTAATTCACTGTAGTTTTAACTGAAAGTAGCAAATTTATAATAGACTCACAGACACATGCATTTATACATACACACAACACACGCCTGGAATATCTTCATGGTTTTAATATGTAATCAAATTATTGGCATAGAGGCTGTTTCATGTTCCAGGAGAGTATTTTGAAAGCATTTTTCTGGAAAGGAGGGGGACTGACTATGAGTGTGAAAATAGATAGTAGTGGTTTGGCTATAATTCTTTATTTACATGCTAAATAATAAATGTCAGTGTTCATAAAGACACAGACATACATATGTCTAAATACTTTGTACTTCAGTGAAAACTCTGGAATATTACATTACAATAAGACCCTGTCACATTTTATGGGAATTGGAGGGGGGTGGAGGCGCTGTCCCCCTCTTGCGCACTAAACCCTGGGATTGTTAGCAGAATGAAGGGCTGGGGTTGTACTTGACAACGACATGCATGCCACATGCACTGTAACTAGTTACAAGGTCCCAGCATAGATGGCCTTTTTCTTGCCTCGAGAATTGCGAAAACTGCATAATCATTGTGTTGAAATATACAGGTGTTTTTTTTAGTTAGTCTATTTTAATTAACCCAGTTATAATATTACAAAAGTAAAATGTTTAAATTTTTGTATATTATTTGTTATAAAATAACAGGGCTGTCATAAAACATAATGTAAACAAACGTGTGTGACTGTTAGAATACCTGAGCTGAGTGTAATAGCCATGCAAGCAGTTGGCAGGCCTGTGTTCAGTGTGACGTCGGGGTGTGCTGCAGTAGAGTGCTGTTGCAGGTCACCATCCACACACAAGATGTCGCCGTGGGTTAAGCGAGTCTTTCTGCACTTCATGCCGCGCCTTCTCATGATGCGACGACCTCCGTACTCGCTGCGCTACAGTGGCGAGGTCAACCACTTCTGCGACAACGGATACTCGAACGAGCTCGACTTCCGGTATGTCTGCATGGCCACTCCTGGCTTACCCCTCTCCCCTCACAAACGCCATGCCGTTAATATCAACAACTACAGCCCCACACCTCAGCAAAATGGCATTAACCCTGGACCAGCAGAATGGTGGAATGCCTTACATCAACCAGCGCCTCGTAACTTCTCGCTAGCAGACACCCAGTCAATAGGGAACTTTTCGCAGCACGCAGGAGCCAATAAGACACAAGGAACTTTCCCAGAGCCTTAAGTAGTCAATCAAATAATGAGTACTGCCCCCATAAAAGGAACCTTCACACTATTTCATCACTGTGTACATATGTACTGTGGGACCTCGCCAATCATAATGTTTAAGGATCATGGCTTCTTGCTGTCAGGTTCTCCGCTCTTAATTTACTGTAAAAATGTGGTGCTTAGGATCATGAATTATTATTTTGTCACAACGTTACTAAGAAAAATAAATAGATTTTTGATTCCCCTAGACTACTCAGTAGTTTAGATTAAAAATAGTGAACAGCAGAACATGTTAGTTCATGTTTGTATGTACACACACAGCAAGTACACACGTTTACAAGGACCTTTGCTGAATGCTAGATGAATGGAGCGTGGCACGATAGCCTGGTTAGAGCAACTAGACTGACCACTCCCTATCGACATGCATGACAGGCCCAATACTCATGTTGCCTTCCATTACAGTGGTATGTTACAATGCAGTCACCGGACTGACGTATCAACCTCGTTGAAAATACGCCACTTGCTAACATTTGTGGAAATGGCGACAGCCAGGTTTTGGTTGTACTTTCATTTGACTCGTAGGTTTGCACAAAATAAACGGTAGACTTGAATTATTAAATCTATGATATTATTAGTACAAATACTTATAGTATGTAAGTACCCTTTGGCTATATCTAATGTAATAATCTTACATTACCTGTCTGACTTTAAACTAGCGCCCTAACTCGTCCAAAACACGTTCAGTGTGGCTCAGGTGAGGACTTTACACCAGTCATTCCAGAGTCTGCAATTTTTGTCATAATACCACTCTGTTACAGTCTTTGCTTTAGTGACGAGTACATTTTAGTACCTCAAATAAAATGGAGCAATTTAAGAATCTTGTCACCATGCGGGTTGCACTGAATTGTCCAAAATTGCATACAGTTTCAACGGCTTCGTAGCAAAGCTTATGTTAATCAGCTGCTGAAATTTAATTTAATTTTCCATTCCTCCTATTTAACATGACTAGCATTTTCCACCATTGTGAATATTCACATCGCTGGTAATATCACATAATGCCAAAATCATACGGGATGAACACCGAGACATGCTATTTTCACACCGACTCGTATAGTTAAGCATGCAGAAGATCTGGTTGGAATTGCCTCTCGGGTTGAGTATGCGAATTGAATATATCGTAACGAAAATTATAAGGAAATATAACAAAGCCATGTAATGACAAGAGCTGGGGATGGGGGGCATAAACATATTTCTGTTCCGATCTGACCGGGAAGTCTTTCCTTAGCTTTAATGATGAGCGAATTTTACGCCATTTATCACGTGAATTGACCCTTGAATATTTTTCGCAGGGGATTGGTCGTCTTGCTGACTTGCATCCAGAAGTTTCAGTTAATTAAATAGCCCAGGGCTACTAAGGAACCTAAATTTGGATGTGGACATTCAGGTGTGGCTTTTATACTGATGATTGCATTCCCCCTTTATTCTAATGCTTGCATTTCCCCTCTCTCTTGAGTATGAGGGTGGTGTCATTTCCCCATTGTGTGAATGATAGTGCAGGCAATTTTTCCCCTTTTTACCTGTAGCATTTCCTGTAATCGGTCGCACATTTTCGTTACATAATGAGGATATTATTGTTATTTTTATGCTGCGTCGAAAGGAGAGTAGGTGGCTCTTTATGCAGAGGGTCCGTAAATTAAATGTAGAAATTGCGGGAGGTGATTCCTTATTAAAAATAAAGCCGACAATTTATAGGACATTATAATATCTGAGAATAATTAGCCACATAAAGTAAAGATTTAATAAATACACACGGATTCAAAAATAATTTAATTTAATAAAATACTTCTCAAAACGTTTTACAGTCATTGAAATGTACAAGACAACAAGAAAAATGTCACGGGCAATTAATTAGAGTTAAAAAAATTATACATATATATAACAAATCGTTGAATACACTATATTGAAGCTGTTTGCAAAACAAATTTCATTAACCACACAACACGATGTAATTGGCTAAAATTTAATGGGCAAACCACATGTTGTAGCACATATACAAAACTTTCGAAATAAATGTGCAAAGTGCACAAATTTTCTCAAGCCAACCACAAAGTTCAAAATGCAATATAAGAAAAATTGCCCTGATATGAGAAAAATGTCACATTTACACACTAGCCCATTGCATACTACATATCGCACTCAAAGAAAAAATAATGAAAGCGAAATGTCAAATGAATGAGATGTCGGCAGAAACACATTGAAACGTTCACAGTGCCACAGGCACCCTGCAGGCCATCAAAGCGGTGGCACAAAATACGAAAAAAAAGAAGAAAAGAGAGGGCAATATATTTAATGCTAAGATTAAAATGGCTCATTATATTTGATAATATTTAATACCTATAGCTACGAGGAAAGGAACACGTTGCATGTCATTTAAGAAACTGTGCAACTGTTAACGTACTGGTAACAAATGAAGTTCGTTCCAATTAGACATCGACATCTGGCAATGCTAACCTAAAAAAACTTACAAATAAAGTTAATAGGGAAAGAATTTTAAGTTACTCTAAGTAGAGAACACAATATGCTTAGAAACGGCTGGCCAAATGGAATTTCGAACAGGCACCAAAATGAATTTAATTTTATGCAACTCTAAATAAAATGCCTCTAGATTAGCCCTGGATAGCGTGACTCACATCACAAAAGTCCAACATAATCGTCCCTCACCATGACCTCACCTGCACACACGCAGCTTCTGACAGGGAGATTCAGCGAAAAATAACAAGCGAAGTGAATCGAAAAATGTAATTCCGGCGTATTTAAACACAGTAGTAAAACCTTAGTGCATGCGCTCGGAAGGAGAGGCAGGGGAGGAACATGGAGAATCAACACTGAGCAGGGGGAATACAGAGGAGGAACTGATAGGCGACATCACAGCTGCTCTATCCGTGCACGTGAGGGCAGACATGATCTCACATACATAAATATAATATTAAACGAGATATGAACCTGTAAATATTGGATTTGAAAACGTGTTTTCGCTGAATGCCTTGTGCTTTCTGCCAACTGTAGGGATAGTGGCATTTACCCACAGTATGTCCCACATGGTTGCATGAGACATGCCATTTGGCTGGCTATGGAGTGTGTATTAGAGGAGGGCATGTAGTTGATGTGCTGATGCATCACTTCCTCAAGCCGAACAGTGTGCACAGTCCGAGGATGGCCAGCATTACGCTTGTGTCTCTGCAACATGGAGAGCCAAAGTCACCCTTTTGCTGTGAACTTTGTAAGTGCTGTACAAGGCATTCGGCAAAAATACGTTTTCAGAACACAATATTCATAGCCTCATATCTCCTTTAATATTCCTATTAGGTATATGGTGTCTTTTAAATTTTCAACTTTATTTTTCATAAGGAATCACCTCTAGCAGCTTGGGTATCTAATTTTCGAACAAACTGGATGTGTGCATGTATGTGTATATACACTGAAGAGCAAAAAAAACTGGTACCCCTGCCTAATATCGCGTAGAGCTCCCGCGAGCACGCAGAAGTGCCGCAAGACGACGTGGCATGGACTCGACTAATGTCTGAAGGTATGCAAGAGGCAATTCACTCCATGAATCCTGCAGGGCAGTCCACAAATCCATAGGAGTGTGAGGCGGTGGAGATCTCTTCTGAACAGCACATTGCAAGGCATCCCAGATATGCTCAACAATGTTCATGTCTGGTGATTTAGGTGGCCAATGGAAGTGTCTAAAGTCAGAAGAGTGTTCCTGGAGCCACTCGGTAGAAACTCTCGATGTGTGGGGTGTCACATTGTCCTGCTGGAATTTTCTACGTCCGTCGGAATGCACAATGGACATGAATGGGTGCAGGTGATCGGACAGGATGTTTACGTATCTGTCACCTGTCAGAATCGTATCTAGACGTATCAGGGGTCCCATTTCAAGCCAACTGCACAAGCCCTATACCATGACAGAGCTTCCACCAGTTTTAACAGTCCCCTGTTGACATGTAGGGTCCATGGATTCATGAGATTGTCTCCATACCCGTACACGTCCATCCACCCGATACAATTGGAAACGAGACTCGTCAGACAAGGCAACGAGTTTCCAGTCATCAATAGTCCAATGACGGTGTTGGCGGGCCCAAGCGAGGCATAAAGCTTTGTGTCATGCAGTCAACAATGGTACACGAGTAGGCCTTCGGTTCCGAAAGCCCTTATCAATGATGGTCCGTTGAATAGTTTGCACACTGGCACTTGTTGATGCCCTAGCATTGAAATCTGTGCCAATTTGAGAAAGGATTGCACGTCTGTCACGTATGTCAATCGTCGTTTGTCCCGTTCGTTCACGACCGTTTTCCGGCCGCAGCGATGTCGAAGATTTGGTGTTTTACCGGATTCCTAATATTCACGGTACACTCGTGAAATGGTCGTATGCGAAAATCCAAATTTCATCGCTACCTTGGAGATGCTATGTCCCATCTCTCGTGCGCCGACTATAACACCACATTCAAACTCACTTAAATCTTGATAACCTGCCATTGTAGTAGCAGTAACCGATCTAGCTGCCGACCGTATCGCGTTACTCTGATTGGTTCCATACGTCTGTTATTTGCATACACACGCCTATACCAGTTTTTTTGGCTCTCCAGTATATATATATATATATATATATATATATGTGTGTGTGTGTGTGTGTGTATACATATACACATATGATGTTCCAGTAAAATAGTGCGAAAATGAAACTGGGAATATGGGCTGCACCACGGAACATTTTGAGACTGGGAACGTTTGATCTGTGAATTCAGTGAAAGAAGATATGGGCGTTAAAATATCTAACAGGAATACAGGTTTTCGGAGTGGTTATGTGTATTATTGACATAGAGTTTGTTCATTATTTATAAGTAGTACTATAAAGGACCATTCCACAGAAGGACCGTAGTTAATGTGTCAGTTTGTACCTCACACGATTTGCTAAAATTAATGGCCTCCGAGCTCAATGGAAGCATGACAATGGCGTTCGAGATTTTGCTGCAACTCGTTCAAATATCCTTTGCATGTTGCGTATAACATCACAGGCGACTACAATACTCGCAACCAAGTCTATGTCCGTGTGCATTGGGGTCTCATACAAAAGCGATTTGGGATATCCCTATACAAAAAAAAAATCCAGTGTATTCAGGTCGGGTTACCTCGTAGACCACATAATTGGGCCTCCCAATTCAATCCATCGACCATTAAATGTAGCATCTAGATAGTTGTGGGCACCATGAAGTGCACTGTAATGCTGCAATCACATTTTCTCACGAACAGTCGAGGGTAAGTTCTCCAACAGCACAGGCAATGGAAGGAAGGCGTCTGTCGACGATAGATGCATCTGCTGTGGCAATGTATGAGCAATGGAGCCACCTCGTGGGCGATAGGGGAATCACACATACATCATGGATCATCAACATGCTCATATATCCTTTAACTTGGCCTTGCGGACAAGGCAGTTAGAATCTCAAAATTTTCCATGGTGCGGCCTCTATTCCTCGTTTCATTTTCGCATGCTCTTACTAAAAAATTCTGTATTTACACTAATGATTGCAGATAATACAATTTTGAGGCTTCATTTTAGGACAAGTTTTATTTCAAACATCCGTACATTTTATTACTTTGGATGCCATGGTAATGAGCGTTTAGACTACTCGCCCCCCCC